>BJCO01823469.1:0-16227 GCA_018326465.1 Flaveria floridana | reverse complement strand
TAATATTATTGAACAAAATATACTAATAAGTTGTTCATTCTCATATGCAACTTATTTAGAAAACCCATTTTCTAAATTGGTGTAAATATTTAATTGCATGATCATATCATCAATTAAATATTAATGGGTGTTTGCTAAGCTTGTTATTGGGTATAACCCGACTTGGATCATAACGTACTAACCGCATCAATATTCTATATGTCTTGGGCATATAGAATCCTACACAAAATTGACATTAAAGCCTATAGTATGCTTACTATGGCTTTACCTGAATACCTCTTAATCAGGTGTGAAGCATACAAAATAGCAAACTCCTTGTGGAAGATTCTTCACACTCTGTGTGAAGGGAGTGATGAGATTAGAAGCATAAGGTAGGATACACTCCGTTCACAATATGAAACTTTCCATCATATTGAGGGTGAATTTGTTCCTCAACAACTCTACAAGTTCATGCAACTGATTACTGAAATGAACATCTTAGAGTTGAAGTATTGCAATGAGTAGTTAAACAAAAAGATGCTCCATACTTTACTAGGAAGTTGGACTTAAACAATATCCATGTTCAAGAATACCCTTGATCTAAAAGCCATTGGGCTAGATACCTTGGTAGCTAATGTGGAAGCACTTGAACTAGATGAGAAAACAAGAAACAAGGGTGTAAAAGCACCCATTGCTCCATAGTAGTTCAAAGAAACTAAGGGTGTTGGAAGTACTTTTATTTCCAATCGTGATGATGGAAGCTCTTCTGCTATGAGTGATGATGAAGAAGAGATTGGTTTTTATGCATCAAGGCATTCTAAATGAAACTCTCAAAGAAATTCAAATAGGAAAGAAAAAGGGAGACATGATGAGGGAAAAAGCCGAAATGTTGTAACAACAAAGGGATCCTCCTCCAATAAAAACAATCATCAATCTGAACCAATAACTGTGGTTCTAGATTTAGAAGAACATAAGGCAGATTTTGTAGCTTTCATTTCAAGCTTTCAAGCTTACTTGAGTAGCACTTTAACCCCTACACACATTTGCCAATAAGATCTTGAAGAATTACATCCTGATGAAGTAGAAGAGATGGATTTGTAGTGGCGAATGGCTATGATTGCATACAGAGCCAAGATGTAACTGGGAAGAACAAAGGATTGGCAGTTGCAGGGAGAACAACCAAGATTGGTGTTAATAAGTCAAAGGAGAGATGCTACAAATGCAATTTGTATGGTCACTTCTCAAGAGAATCTAATCAGCAATCAACAAATGACTTGAGACAAACTCAACAACATCAGTCTCAACAACAATCATAAAATGAAAGAACCTTCAAACAGACTCAACTTACAAACTCATCCACACCAGCCACAAGTTCATCTAAAGGAACAAGCAAAACCAAACAAAAAGGGTTGATCATTCTACAAGATGGGACTTATGATTAGAGCACGTATGAGAAGGAGGTTTTGGAAGAAAATCAAGCATTGATGGATAACATGGACCCATGGCAAGAGAGGTAAGCGATAGATTGTGTTCATCCAGCTGTGTTGAAGATGTAGAAAGATATGGAGTCCATGCTTAACAACTGGCTAACAAAGTAAAAGAAACAATGGTTTTGAATGAATCTCATGTAAGAGAACATAAATTATATCATATCAAAGTCACCTCTTTACTAAAAGATTTAGATAAACTTGTTTTTGAAAATTATAGTCTAAAAGCCCAAGTTGAGCATCTGACCACCACTTTAACAAAATCAATGTCGGATCATGCATCAACTGAAGTGAAACTTTAGAAGTTTCAATTATCATCTTAACAATATGAGCTGTTAAATTCTCATATTGAATCAAAGAACATGTATGGGTTGGGTTTTAATGATGTTGCACCCCCACTGAATGATAACTATACCATTTTAACCAAGTCTGTGACCAACAGTTTGTCAAACTATTTTATGCCAAGCACCAAAATTAAACCAAAATATGAAACTAATCAATTGGTAAATGATAATGATTCTGAGGTGAGTGAAACTAAGTCTTCTGAATCAGAAGTTTTAAAACAAGATGAATCAAAATTTGACTTTGATGAGTGTGATGATTTGGATGAGTCTGATGAACATAATGAACAAAAAGGTAATGATTTGGGTAAGGGAAAGAATGTTTTATTTGAAGCTATTATGCCCAAAGTTCTTGAGGAGATTAAGCTACCTCATCCCCCCAAGCAAAGAAACATGCTGAAGACCATCTATAAGAGGATAACTTAGTTGAATGAAGGACTTCATGAGCTCAACAAGCAGTAAGAATCTCATTCAACAAAAGAACAGCTGAAGCTGAAGTCACACTTGACCTACGGAAGAGGCAAAAATCACTTCCGTAGAAAAGCCAAAGACAACACCATAAGTAGAACTTCTATGGAAGAAGAAAAATATTGATCTCTCAACACAATCCATAGAAGATCTACGGAAGAAGAAATCAGTTGAATCAAACATCATCAAGAAGAAAACCAAGCAATAGAAAGTTATGAATCCTAAGCAATAGAAATTATTTGCTACAAAACAAGAACCCTTTGACATTATGTCTGGGGAGTGGAAAGGATTCATCAGCTGCCACATTCAAAAAAGAGTTAAAGGCACAAAAGCAAACAAAGAAGAAGAAAGTGATTGACTCAGTGAGTGAAGCTAAAGAGAAATACTGCAAGTGGTATGACATGCATAATCGCAACATATATGAATGCTACTTCAGCAGTTATTACTCCATATGCAACATGAATAATCATATGACTTCTGGTTGTTACTTCAACAAGCATTGTGCTATTTGTAGAAGAATAACCATTCTATTCAAGAATGTTATTTCAATACGAAGAACAAAACAAAGAGCACAAAGAAGCAGCAATCTGAGAATGTTGAATCAGACTCATAATCAAGTGATAGTCAGGAAGATTCAAAGCTCAAAAAGCAACAATAAAAACAAAAGATGCCAAATGAAAAGAAGCAAGCATTTGCTGATGATAAAGCAAAGAACAAGAAGGAGAAGCAACATTTCTAACATAACACCTCACAAGAAGGTAGACTTTAAGGAGAAAACAACTACTGCTGATGAAGCCTTCTTTGATCATTTTAAAAAGGGTACTCAAATACTACAATCAAAATCAAAAGATGTTGAAACTTTCTCCAATCAAGGTTCATCATCATGTTCAAAGTAGAAGAAACACAAAGAGAAGGTGAAAGAAGAAGTGATTGTAGAATCATAATAAAGTGTTTCAAGTCCATCTTTAATAGAATCATCCTCACCTCTAACAAAACATAATATATCAATTGAGTCTAAAATCAAACCTGAAACATCTAGACTCATTCATGAGGGATTAACAACTTTAGATACAAGCGGCAAGCCCAAGATCATTAAGGCTTGGGTTCCATACTGTAACTGATTTCATTATGTGTGTAGGAACATCCATGGACGATTGAAAACAAGTGGTATGTTGATAGTGGTTGTTCTAGGTATATGACAGGAATCTATTCTCTACTCCATGATTTCAAACATAAAAATTTCTTCATACATAGTATTTGGTGGGGATAAGAAGGGAGGTAAAATTATTGTTGAAGGAATGGTAACAAATGGTGTGCTAAAATTTGAGAAAGTAAATTATTGTGTAAATTTACAATACAATTTACTGAGTGTTTCTCAAATTTGTGATCAAAATTATACCACTTTATTTGATAACACTTATTGTTACATTCTTAAGACAGGTTTTCAAATTCCAATAGATTGGACCATTCTTAAAGCATCAAGAAAAGGAAACACTTATGTTTTGGATATGAATAACACCTTTATAACAAGCAAAGAAACCTACGTGATTTCTAAGTCTTAGAAGATGAATCTCAACTGTGGCATAGAAGGATAGTTCATTTAAACATGAAGAACATGAACAATCTGGTCAAACATGACTTAGTCATTGGCCTACCCAAGAAAGAATTTTATTGTTCTAATCATTGTGAATCATGTTATAAAGGAAAACAAGATAGGGTGTCACATAAGTCCAAAACTTTCAACACAAACACAACACCACTCAAAATGCTTCACATGGATCTTTTTGGTCCAACCAATATGATGAGCATTGGCAAAAGGCAATATTGTTTGGTGAATGTTGATGATTTCACTAGATTTACTTGGGTCTTTTTATTAAAATAGAAAAGTGAAACATCAGAATCATTAATGGAGTTTATAACTAAGATTGAAAATAAACTTGATTTGACAATCAAAATCTTATGAAGTGATAATAGGTCTGAATTTGTTATTCATGTTTTAGATTCCTTTTGCCGGAACAAAGGCATAGCAAGGCAATTTAGTGCACCAAGAACTCCACAACAAAATGGAGTTGTTGAAAGAAGAAACGGAACTCTCATTGAAGCAGCAAGAACACAACATGCAATGTTCAAAACAGGACATTAATTGTCAAAGAACATAACAAAACACCGTATGAGTTTTTATTTAAAAGAAAACCTTTTATAGGATATCTTAGAGCTTTTGGGTGTCTTGTGTCTATCTTAAACACCAAAGATCAATTAGGAAAGGCTTTTGAAAAAGACTATGATGGTTTCTTTATTGGTTACTCATCAATATCTAAATCATATAAAGTTTACATTCCACATCAAAACATTATGGAGGAAACACATAATGTATCCTTTGATGAATCATTTCTACAATCTATAAAAGGTGCATCATGGCTATTTGATATAGATGTATTAACAAATTCATTTAAGACTGGTTATTTGAATGTTGTAGGTTCTACGGATACATGCTATGCTTATGTACCTCCTAGTATGAGTGAAGTGCCATTGACTGCTGATCCTCCAAGACCACATTCTCACACTTTAAGTGTCGTTGATCCTAGCCCTTCATCTCAAACAAGTAATCAAAATTTTGATGGAAATAAAATTTCAACTTCCAAAGAAGGAATACAAGTATCAGCAGAAGTTAACTTTGTATTCGCAAAAATTACTAATGCATCCGGAAGAATGAACAATGCATCAGCAAATGGTCCTTCTACATCCGTAGGTATTCCATCTACTTCCGAAGATGTTGCATTACCATCAACTGTTCTTAATTCATCAAGACATACTGCAAATATTGTAATGCCCGGAAATTTGACTTTTTGGAGTGTCATGCGACTGGAGGTCCAATCGCATGGAGCTCACGTGACTGAACGTCCAGTCGCATGGTGTTCGGGCCAATGGACTGTAGCTTTAAGGGAGGGGCAGCCATCTCCCCTCCCCACACTTGCAAAACACAATCAGAAAGAAGAGAAGAGAGAAAGAAGAGAGAAAGAAGAGAAAAAGAGAGAAAAGTGGTGATTCGGGCTCGAAACTCGAAGAGTAACTAGTCCAAACGAAGCACTTCATCTTCTTCTTGTTTGTGTGAGTTCTAGGACCCCTCATTTACTTGTTTTCAAATGATTTTGGGTCTGGAACACATATAAACCCGTTTTTGAAATGTGTATGTTTGACCGATTTGGGTGAAATCGTGTGTAGTGTGTTTAAGGTATGATTTTGGACTTGTATGTGCTTGTATGATGTCATAGCATGATTTCCTAAGGTTTAGGAGGGCTAATTTGGGCTTGAAATGAGTTTGGATGAGTTTGAAGGCCGTAGGTCGCAGCTGCAGTTCGGGATGAACTCCAGTCGCTGCCCAGTTAGGGCTAGGCGACTGAAGGGCCAATCGGCCGACTGAGGGATGGCTGAGGCTCAATCGCATGACTGAGGTTCAATCACACAACTGGGGATCCAGTCTCACGATATTTCATATGACCGAGAGTTCAGTCGCATAGGTCCATTCGTATAGCTGTTCAGTCGCACGACTCAGGGTTCAGTCGCATAGAAGCTCATTCGCATAGTGCTCATTCGTACGATAGAAAGTCCATTCATACGATTGGGAGTTCATCCGCATGGATGCTCATCCGCATGGATGCTCATCCGCACAATCGCATAGCGTTCAGTCGCATGGAGGCCATGCGACTGAAGGGGCCCAGTCGCCCAAGTAGGCGGTTGGGTAAGGGGAGAGATGTAGTTCAATTACTGACCTTCGGGAAAGGAGCAGGGGTAAGTAATGATGTGATAGCTCTCGTAGGTGCATGTGTGATAACTGTCGAGGCTTAGAAGTTACGTTGGGCATGATGGTGATAGTATTGCATGTATATGCATGATGTGTGTATGTTAAGTATGATGTGCCCCAATATGATGGTAATGACTGATGATTTGTAAATGTCGGTGCTCCTTGTACTGAAGTATGATCATCTTTTTCGTATATATGTTGAGTATGATGTAGCCCTATATGATGGTAATGACTGATGACTTGTAAATGTCGACATTCCTTGCTTCGATACGTGTTTATCTTTCCGTGACTTTACGTGTTATGATTAATGAATGGAACGAAAGTAATAAGAAACGTAAAGTGAAAGATAATGAAAGAGGAATAAAATGAATGAATGCATGCATTAATGAATGAATGAACGTAAGAAAGGCTTGCAAGCAAATGTATGGAGGTGCACACCCCTGGCAGGTGTTAGCTCAACGGTGTGCGGGTTAGCTACCCCGAAGGATGCACATTGGGGTCAGTCTTTGTGATTGACCATATGTATGGGATCCTTTCCGCTTGCCCTAGGTGACTGGATCAACAGTAGTGCACAACGTTCGTGATTGATCATCACAGGTCCAGCACCAGCAGTCGTGCATAATGTTCGGGGTGTAGCGCATGGCATTGGTCCAGAATGAAAGAGGAAAGATAAATGGTGCATGTACTTGCCCTAGGTGACTGGATCAGCAGTAGTGCACAACGTTCGTGATTAATCATCACAGGTCCAGCACCAGCAGTAGTGCCCAATGTTCGGGATATTGTAAATGTCACCGAAAGTAATGAACGTACGAATGAATGTAATGAACGTATGAATGAAATAAATGAGCGTATGTATGCAATGAATACATGAATGGAAGGAACATATGAAAAATTATGAATGTTAATGATGAACGGTACACAAATGAAAAGCTAACTAACGAATGATGAAGATAATAATAATATTATCTATGTGTACGTATGTTGTGTGACCGCATGTATGTAAAGAATGGTTAAACAAAAGAAAAGTATGTTATCTATAAAACTAGAACTCACTCAGCAACGTTGACTTTTTATGTGTTTCCAGTTGGCAGGTAGTGTTGCTAAGGATGGCACGAGGCGGCTACTCAGCTTTTTTGGGATGGCATTCCTTTGTACATAACGTTACAACACATTATGTTGCATGCAAGTGTTTGTTGAGGATTCAAATAAACGGGATTACTTAAGGAATCCTCCTAGTTTTAAATGTTTCCGCAACAATCTTTGTAATGTTATGTAATGCAAAAATATGTATTTTGTAGTTGATCAACGATGTATTATTTTGCAAAAGCTTTTATGATGAAATGAGAATGTCCTTTTTATCGATTCCGCTGCATGATTTTACTTAGTAAATGTAAACTATATGTTTGATGTGCAATGAATGACCAACTGTAAGCGTCCCAGGAACGGGGCCTTACAAATACACACACAACATCAGTAGATCCACAACCTACATCCGTAGATGTTCCTGTAACTCATGCGGAAGTTATTTCAACATCTGCTGAAACACAAACTCATGAAGATGATTTTCATTGAGCTTCAGAAGATCCAAATGATAAAGATTTTAACTACTTTGTTGACTCCCCATCTTATCTGGATCCATCTTTATTAACAAATATCAATAACTTGGAATCATCCATTCCAGTTGCATCAATTTCGACATCCAGAATTCATAATGATCATCCAATAGATAACATCATTGGTGATCTTAATGAAAGAACCACCAAAAGCCAAGGGGGAGCTGCTAACATCTATATTTTCTCTTGTTTTCTTTCACAATTGTTTCCTCCTAACATCACTGTTGCATTAACAGACAACAACTGGATTGAAGCTATGGAAGAAGAACTATAACAATTTAGAAAGCAAAAAGTTTGCAACCTTCTTGATCTTCCTAAAGGCCAATATCCAATTAGCACAAGGTGGTTGTTCAAGAACAAGCTGGATGACAGAGGCATCATTGTTAGAAATAAAGCAAGGATGATAGCATAAGGATATACCCAAGTAGAAAGGATAGACTATGATGAAGTCTTTACACCAGTTGCAAGGATTAAAGCAATTACAGTCTTCCTAGCCTATACTTCACATAAGAAGTTCACAGTTTACCAAATGGAATAAAATGTGCCTTCTTATATGAAAAAATTCATGAAGAAGTCTATGTTGCCCAACCACCAGGCTTTGAAGATCCTGATTACCCACACAAGGTATTCAAGCTTGACTAAGCTTTGTATGCTCAAGCATGGTTATAAAAGAGGAACCATTGATCAGACTCTCTTCCACAAACATGGTCATCAAGACCTCTTGGTTGTCCAAATCTATGTGGATGACATTATTTTTTGGATCAATAAACAAGAGATTATATGAAGGCTTTGAAAGTTTGATGAAATCTGAATTTCAAATGAGTTCCATAGGAGAACTAACATTCTTCCTTGGTTTACAAGTTCATCAAAAACCAGATGGCATATTCATTAATCAGGAGAAGTATGTGCACCAAATCTTGATAAATTACAACCTTGCTGGCACTTCTTCATGCAAAACACCAGCATCAACAAAAGATAAGATTGTACCTGATCCTAAAGGGAAGTCAGTTGATCAAAGATTGTATAGATTAATGATAGGATCTTTAATGCACTTAACTACCAGTAGACTTGATATAAAGTTAGTTGTGTGTGTGTTTGTGCTAGGTACCAATCAGACCCCAAAGAATCTCATATGAATATAGTTAAGAGGATTTCCAGATATCTCAAAGGGAAGCCAACTCTTGGACTTTGGTATCCAAAAGCAGTAGGTTTTAACCTCTACTCATATTCTAATAGTGACTTTGGAGGGTGCAACAACAACAGAAAATCCACAACTGGTGGTTGTCGATTTATAGGACCAAGACTTGTTTCTTGGCAATGCAAAAAGCAAACAAATGTATCAAGATCCACAGCTAAGGATGAGTACATAGCTGCTTCAGCTGGTTGCTCTCAAGTATTATAGTTGTAAAACAAATTACTTTATTATGGTTACAATTTTCTTCAAGCACCAATACACATAGATAACTCGGCTGCTTGTTTATAACTATTAATCTAGTGCAACATAGTAAAACAAAACATATAGAAATAAAATATCATTTTCTAAGAGACTGTCAGAAAAAGGTTTGATCAAGTTAATCAAAGTGGATAGAAAAGATCAGTTTGTTGATTTATTCACTAAGGCCTTTGATTTCATGAGATTTAATTTCTTAATTGAATCATTAGGCATGATTAACTTAGATTAGAAATAATCACAAAGAAAAGCATGATCTGTCTTTTATCATCATCAATATGAAAAAGTCAAAAACATTCACAAAACATATAAAAATACAAAAAGATTGTCTTGTTAATATATTTTAGTTCGTATAGCTTTCATATCATGGGAAATGATAGTACACTATACGTTTGCTTACTTTCCTTATTTTAAATTATAATAAAGACTGATTAGTTGTGATTTGATATGTGAGTAGGTTCAGCTTGAGTAGAAAATAAACAAATTCATGCTTAACATAATGACTAGATGACTAAGTATAGGCAATTCCATTTTGAAGAGCAAGCTAGTAAGTCTTATCCTGATATGATCAATTTACTCACCCAAACACAGTATGTTCTGACATCTTATAACCTCTATCTTTGATATCATATACCTTTTGTTTTGCGTGAGCAAAGACCTGGGTTTATGATCACCTTTGGTTTACAAAAGTAAAGACCTGGTGATTTGATAATGATCATCATCATCCCTTTGTTTTGTGTAAACAAAGACCTAGGTTAAAGGCACCTCTGTTTTACAGAAGTAAAGACCTGGTGACCTGATGATGATCATCTATAAGCTCTAAAAGAATCCAATGTGATTAACTGTATATTATTTTAAAAAGCATATCAATCCATCAACATTAATAAGATTTCAAAGACATCTTAAGATAGAACTTATGATATAAAGCACATAGTTTTGAAGTGTGAAAAAGTGATGGGTTGACTCATAAACGGAGGACAAACTCAGATGTGATTTGAATGTGGCGTCCATATATGTCTATCATTAATCAATACCAAAACATGATAAGCAGCATGTCTTGTTGAATACATACTCTTGTCTGAATTTAGGTGGATCATAATACTTGCAATCAACACTAGATCTATGTCTACTAACATTAAACAAAATACATCAGAGTGTTGCTTAGTGTCATAATATGATCCTATGTTATGATTCAAATGCTTGTAAATATCTTTAAGTTATGTCTAATTTTTGTTATTTCAAATAAGATGGACAAATCATTATCTTTCATGCTAATCTCTACATAAATTTCTGATAAAGTCATAAGTTCATGATTTATCACAAATTTAGGGGGAGTGGTAATCAGCATGAAAAATGAGTTTACAAATTTTAAATGAAGAAAATTGGAACTTGATTGCAGGAAATCTGACGGTTTAATCAAATTAATTTCTTGCACATTTTTCATGAAACAAAGTCAACAAGGTCCAACAGCAACAAATGATTCTAACAATATGTTAGAATCATACAACAAATAAGTTTCAAACTTTGTTTTTTAGCAGAACTTACAGTGTAAAATTTTGCCTTTCAGCAGAAGTTACGGTGTAAATTTTGCATTTCAGCTGAAGCTACAATGTAAATTTTGCATTTCAGCTGAAGCTACAGTGTAAATTTTGCATTTAAGCTAAAGCTACAGTGTAAAACTTAAAAAACACGACCTTCCGTAGATTGGTAATCTGCGGATGTGTTGATATTTTAACAAAGTATAATTTATACTTCCATAGATTTAGTTCAGAAAATAATAATAGTTAGTCCTCCGTAGATGTTTAGTCATATGTAGGAGTCCTACGAAAGAATTAATGAGGGCTGAGGGTCCCACAACATTAAAATTGTTTTTAAAAATTCTAAGAGTGTATAAATGATAAGCTTGACCATTGTCATTTTTATTCACTTTTTCAGAACACTTTTTCAGACCTAGAAAAACTCTCTCAAACCTTAAACCCTCTTTCCAGCAACATTCAAATTACCCTCTCCTAGCAACAAATCATATGTAAATCTTGACTTCTAAAGTCATCAAACGAACAATAGTATCAAGGTAAATCATATAAAACAATATCAAAATCAACTGTTAGATTCTTAAATATCATCGAAACTTTTCAAATTCTTATGATTATTTTGAAGTTTGAATCTTCATTGTGCCCTAATTTGTCTTACTTACTGTGCGGATGGCAAATAGATTTGCCAAGGAACAAAATGTTTGTGTGTTCATTAACTTTGATGATCATGTGGCTGAAGGATGTATAGATATCATCAATTACTTGAGGAGGTCAAGGCTATACTATGCGCTGTCTGCTGATCCAATAATCTATCAATTACATATAATAGAGTTTTGGAATATAGCAAGAATAGAAGAAGAGGGAAATGATTTGGTGATACATTCAACCATTAGTAATGAAGAATTGAGGGTCGATGAAAGGACAATCAGGACAGTACTGGAACTGGGAGAACAAGAAGAGGGTCATCCTGATGTTTTTGATCATGAGTACATTGATAAAGTATTTTAGTTGATGGGATATGATGGTGATTACCAGAATAGAGAAATTAAGAAGGGAAGATTATGCAAACCCTATAGACGTCTATACCACACATACTTAAAGTGCATATGCGATCATCGATATATTTGAAAGGAGAAGGTATAATTATGCCAAAAACATCTTTGAATGTTTATGTGATCAAATCAGGGTATAGAAAGAAAACAAGATGTACATGTGTCACACCCCGGGACCAGGTAGGATGGGACGTCACAGACTCGCAACAACATATGGCAGCAGAAACAAACCATTACAAGAGCTCAAAGGAGAGAACATCATATGGCATTTAAAGTTTTCAAAAGATACTGGGGCTAGAAACAGATCTAGCCCCCAAATGAGTTATACAACCAACATAGAGACAAATTGTATTGTTTAATAGAAATTTTCAATTGTTCAAATTGTTCCTTAAGTAAAATAAGCCAATGCCATGGTCATGTGGATAAGTCTAGGTCTTCAACAATAGCTAGAGTCTCTTCATGGATTACCTGAAACATGCTCAAAAAGAAATTGTGTCAACTAAAAAGTTAGTGAATTCAAGTGCTTAAAGTTAAAAAAAAAACAGATGGACTTAACAAAATCCACATTTGATAAAAAGGAAAGAATCATAGTTTCAACATCATGGGAGTATCATAATCAACCCTGTACTCAGTCCCGGTTAGCCTCTTCTAAAGTTGTGTTTTACCGGTTATTCCCGAAAGAAGAACTGATGTGTTTTACCGGTTATTCCCGAAAGAAGAACTGAGCCCCAAACCAGTGTACCATACTTGCCCGGATGGTTCATCATAGTTTCTTAACAAAACCTGTCACATGTCACAAATGATCCCTCAGGATCTCAGTGGGGTACCCTTCCTAAATGGAAGCCACTGTGTGTGGGGGATTCCCCAAATAGATCTATCCATATAAAACAAGCGGTTCATGAAAGAATTAATGATCATGATATAAGTATCAGCAGGTAACCATAAATCCCACATACAGTCACCAAGTAAAGCACAATTATAGTTCATAAATAACAGAGCATGTTTCATCCCATAGCGGTAGTAAAAAGGGGGATCACTAGAACTCACCTTAGGTGTTAAGCAAAAATAACTCTTCGTGTGCCGGGAATGTCTCAAGCCTAGCACCCTAGCATCAATATTATGTGGTAAGCTACTGCTCTAAACTCAATCAATGTGTATAAAGTGTGTCAAAGATTTAGTTGTCGGATTCGGCTTTGATTCGATTAGGGTTTGTATAAAGAGTTTCCTTTTATGGAAAGTCATGGTTTCTTATGTAATTTAGGATTTTACACCATTAATTTAATGATATAGGCTAAATAATATTGTTAAATTGATTATTATCCTCATATGAGTCGGTTATGAAATTTGGTAAAATTCTACAATTCAATTCCTCAAGTTTCAAAATTGACAGTTTCTACCCTCAAGTTTGGTTTCTTGTACTAGATGACTTTTATGACCAAAATCAGGTTCTTGAAGTTAAATTAACTTATTATTAAGTATTAGTACACAAATTTTCAGAATATAGGTCCGGTTTAATACCTATGTGTTTAAAGTTCCCGGTCACGGTAAAATCGAAGGGTTTTAACGGTTAAGTATGAACTTTCATGTTTTTGAGTATTAGACCAGTAGATAACATTTTAAAGAAATTTTTATAAGTTTCAAGTCCTTTGATTATGAAATTTTTGCCTCTAATAGTTGAAAGCCTCGTTTTTATGGTTAACCCGTTAAAACACATTTTTAACCGAATTTGACCGTTTAAAAGCACGTTTGACCAATTTTTCGACTCTATAAGTTCTTTTCACACTTAACATACTGAAATAACATGGTTTATATATATTTTAACTCTACACCCATATTTCTTGGATTTTTCTCAAAAATATCACCCGGTTAACACCCGTTTTTAGTTAAAAATACCGTTTAACCTATCTTTTGACCACTTAATCAATCAATTTATTCCAGAAAATTTTATTATCCATTTTTGAGCCTGTAATTATCTTTACAATGTTTATAGTCCTAGCTCTCTTATTTTTGAGTCATTTTACCATGTTTCAGGTCTCGAAAGTGACTAAAATGGTCCTAATCTTAACATGTCTTTAATTTCTAGAGAGTAACCATTTGTCACACACTTATATTCAACAAAACTTTATGAAATCATGTCCCAAACTCACAGCCTAGTTGTTCAACACAACAATAAACTATAATCATAGTGATTATGCCATAACCGACCATTACACATGTGTAAATCACTATAACTTGAGTCTAAACATTACCAAAACCTTATTTAACTTTAAAATCAGATTATTAAAGCATTTAAAAGTTGTTCTTGTGCAGGTTATGATCCTTTGTTGAGAGGGTTTTTCAAACAAGTGCTTCAATAGTGTTATTTCATGTAAAAAGAAGGTTTTCTATGGTGTAACTCATGCTATAACCACATGTTCATGGTATATACCCTTTGTGACTTTCAAAAAAGGTTATTAGGGGCCTTATAAGCCATTACCGAGCAGGTTACATGTTTTGCTTTGATGGGTTACAAGATACACAAGCTAGATGGTGCAAAACACCTAAAAAGAGGGTTTTCATGGTGGAAATCGGTTTCCACCTTAAGAATGACCAATATAACGTGTGAGATACCTTTTGTGAAGTTAAAATCTCCTCAAGAACAAGGTGATGGTGTCGGGTTTCTGCTACAACAAAGAGAGGAGGTGATTTTAGAAGAAAACTGAAGAAAACACATGAAATGACCATTTTCGGGTGACATGATGCTTACACTTGGTATTGTTCATGTTTTGGAGAGTGTAGATGGTCAAGAATGGTCTGGAAATCCTTGGACAAAACTGGAGAATCTCGAACAAGGCTGGAGAAGTCGAACAAGATAAAGATGTGTATCAAAAGCTCACAAGGCTTCACTTTGTTGCGGTTTTGAGCTTGGCCGAGGTTGTGTTGTAGTTGTTCTTCAAATGTGGCTAGGATTCTTGCTATAATCGTGAGTGTGTGTGTGTGTTTTCTGGAGAAAGAATCCGAGAGGGAGAGAGGGAGGAATAAGGGTGGAGTGTGGGTCTTGCAAAGCATTTGCATGGAGTGGGAGTGGTGGATATGTGGGTGGTATAGAAAAGAGGAGAGTATAGGAGAGGGGGCGGCCAAGCCTTGTCTTCTAGTGGGTTTTTTTGGGTTTTAATTTTAAATTTTAATTAATATTATGTAGTATTAATTTGTTGTGTAGTGTAGTATTTTAGATGGTAAAAGTTTTTAGTTAGTTGATGTGTCTTGTGCATGATTATGCATGTATTAGCGGAAAATTAATGAGTGTATGCATACATTTTTAATTGTTTCAATAATAAATTGATTTCATTGTAAGGGTGACTAATTGACTTTCCCGGGACACCAAGTTGTAAAAGGTAAAACTTAAATTAACTAAAAGTCACTAAAATCACATAAAATCATAAAATGGAACTAATAGCAAATGATGATTCTAAATTCACTAATAGAGTTAGATTGTTTTTATTATTAGTACTCATAAGATGGGTAATGATGCAAGTAGATTAGGGTTAGAATAATGACCTTGAGGCCGGTTGTCACATCCTCCCACCGTTTAGGAAATTTCGTTCCGAAATTTTAGCTTCGATTAGATTCCGAACGGGTGGGTTTTAAAAGATGTGGATAACTCTTTCTCATCTCATCTTCTCACTCCCAAGTGAATTCAGGTCCTCGCCTAGAGTTCCATCTTACCTTGACCTTGGGTGTGCGGCTTCGTCGAAGTTTCGTGACCAACCAGTCAGTGATTTCCAAAGGTTCTTCCATGAAGTTTAGCTTGTTATTGATTCTTGCTTCTTTCAAAGGTAGCTCCAGGGTTTTGTCTACCGTGCACTTCTTCAAGTTTGACACATGGAAGGTGTCGTGTATATAACTCAACTTCTGAGGTAGATTCAATTTGTATGCCACAGGGCCAATTCTTGCAAGTATTTCGAATGGCCCAATGTATCTCGGGCTTAGCTTTCCTCTCTTTCCGAACCTCACGGTTCCCTTCCATGGTGCTACTTTAAGCATTACCCTATCACCCACTTGAAACTCTAATGGTTTTCGTCTCCTGTCAGCGTGCTTTTTTTGACGGTCTCTTGCTTCCCATAGACGCTCCTTGATTTTGAAATTCTTGTCGGTGGTCTCAAACACGATGTCGGGTCCCAATACTTGGCTATCACCAATCTCATTCCAACTCAATGGTGATCAGCATTTCCTACCATAGAGAGCCTCATACGGAGCTGCCTTGATACTTGCGTGGTAACTGTTATAATAGGAGAACTCCACCAAAGGGAGATGGTTGTCCCAGTTCCTACCAAAGTCAATCACGCAAGCACTCAGCATATCCTCCAAAGTTTGAATGGTCCTTTCGCTCTGACCGTCAGTTTGTGGGTGATAAGCAGTGCTTAAATCCAGACGGGTTCCTAAGGCCTGCTGGAGTGATTTCTAGAAACGAGAAGTGAAACGGCTATCACGGTCGGAGATTATTGATAGTGGCACACCATGCCT
>BJCO01823362.1:0-17658 GCA_018326465.1 Flaveria floridana | reverse complement strand
TACTGTTATGTATATATATATATATATATATATATATATATATATGATCTTTAAATATATAAATATTAAATTAAGAATTGAAATATATCGTTACCTGTTATATACTAGTAACTGTCCATCGTAGCAAATTTAGTTTTAGCAAAACCCAATGCTGTAACGCAACATTCATTGGAATGTATAGCTGTAACAAATAATTAGTTAAAATATTTTATAAGAAAGTTAGAAAACTAAATTTATAATTAACTCATCAACATCCCGAATAGGTGGATACAATGATTCAGAACCATCTACATATGAAGATAAATTTTTTCATCCCAAATAAAAAGACTGTAAATCATGGAGGATAAAAACACCATCGTGCATTTTTTGGTCTATACCGTAACAAATAGTTCACCCACACCCATATATGCTGCTCAAAATATATAATTAAATTAATTAAATTTGAAATAAAAATAACAATAATAAACTTTTAAAAACAATGCTTACATCAGATTCAAGCCAACCATTTGTCTCTCTGATTTGAAGTAAATCACCTGAAAATGATGATATGTGATCAGGATCCCTAGTAAGAGAAGTAATGAAATGATCACCACTGGTGAATAATTCTAAAACAATACTTTGATCAATATTTTTATTTTTTTCTTTTTTAAAAACAAAAAACAGTGAACTAACGGCTGGCGATGGTTTAATTTCACTTTTCTGTTTTCTTAACGCTATCAGACCATCTGATAGTTAAAAACATATTTAATAACAAGAACAAGTAATAAATTAAGTCATATTAAAGAAAATATGACAAAAAAATTAAATAATACATTTTCTACACTACGCGTCCTAGAAACACAAGACAGTATGATCTAAATCAAAAAAATAAGTAATTGTGTGTTATTTAATATAAATTACGAAATAATAAAATTATTAAAAAAGTAATATAAACATGATAATACCTTCTCCATACTAGGCCCAGTAGAAATAGGATGTTGGATCCAATAATGCTGGTGCAACCAAAACTACACTTAAAAGATTTTGAGTACAACTGAGTAAAGGCTTCCAAAGACAAAGATGCACTTCCGAATCAAAGTTGAAGATCTTCCGAAGCTTAAAGATAAAGAACTTCTGAAGGAAGATCTAAGTCTTCTGAGACTAAGTAGTTCTCCTTCCGAAGGACAACACTTGGAAGAGTCAAGACAATGTTTTTCGAAGGAAAGAAGTCATCAAGACGTGCTGAAGTCTCGGAAGAAGTTATCCCTTCCGAAGTATAGCTGGTTTTGGAAGACTTTATTCTTCTAAAGCCATTTTACCTTTGGAAGATATAACTATGGACCAGTGGACATAAGTATGGTCTGACTGACAAATCTGAGATACTACGTGGCGTTTTCCCACGCCCATGTAGTTGACCATACTCTATTTCGCTGTTCACCTTTTATCAGTTAGTATAGTTATCAACTTTAGTAGGTAACAAAAAGCAAGTCATGGACCTGTCATGACTACCTAATCTCGGATAGTATTTTATCATAGATACCTTACTTCTAGCAATGTAGTGTTTGTTTAAATGTAAGTTCCAGCTGGTTTTCTAAGTATAACCAGTCGTAGATAGTAGTATATATAGTTTCTCAATGTAACTCATTATGCATGCTTTGTAAGAGTCTTGTAAATATTGAGTTAAGAAGTAATATATAGAAGTATCTTGAAAAACCGTTTCTTGTGTTCATTTACTTAGTATACTATCATCAACTTAGTTTGAGATTCTTTGTCATCACACGAGTGAAACTTAGTGAGTTTGAGAAAAATATTATGTTAAGAGACAAACTGATCCTGCAATTGGTATTAGAGCATCCAGGCTCTTGATTATGAGATCTAACCATCCCAAATCACCCTTATTTCCTCATACTCACTCATTCAACTCAAATGGCCCTCAACTAAAAATATTTTGAGACTGAGATGGGAACCATGACTAAGGCTCCTATTAGCACCCTGATAATTTTAGACGCTAGTGTCAACTTATTAAAGGATTCATCAAGTATTAAGACAATCGAATATGGAGATCTATCACTCATGGCCCTTACAAGCCAAAAGTGGCATCATCAACTGGTGATGGGACTCAGATGATGACTTCAAGAAGATGGACATCGATAGCAAAGCAATGACTCTATTGTTTACTGCCATACCAAATTCCATAATGGTAGGCTTCGAGCATTGCACTACAGCTAAAGAACTCACTAATGCTTTGACATTGATGTACTCTGGTTCCTCAAAATCCAAAGAGTCAAAGAAAGATGTAATGAAGAAGAAGTTTGAAAACTTCACTTACATTGTTGGTGAGACTTAAGCCAACAATACTTCAGATACATGGACTTAATTGTATCTCTTCAGTCTATGGGAGTGCACTTCCTCATGAATGGACTTTCTATTGTGTCTCTTTCAAGAGAACTGAGAACTTGAACACACTCACCATGACTGAACTAATAGGATCCTTGATGGATACCATATGGAGATGGAGACTCAGAAGGGCCATTAAATGAATAGAAGCTCAAACCCTTTTGTCAGCAATGCCCTACATGTTGTTGAAGGGTCAAGAACTCACCAGCCCCAGATGTACCTGAACAACAATCAATAGCCATCTCATTCTTCTACTCCTTACATCACATTTCCTAAGACACCTAGGTCTCAAGAAGCTCAACAAAGTCCTTTTCAGGATAGTTGTGCTTTTGTTTCAGGAAATGAACACTCTAGTGATTTTCAGTTCTACTTTGATGATCTAGAGTGTTTCAGTCCATATGATGTTGAATACATGGATATTATTCAACAGATGGCTTTTTTAACCTATAAAGCAAAGAAGTTCTTTAAAAGAACTGGAAGGCAGTTCCCCCAAACCCAACTAACAGGAAGTTTGGGTTTGATAAGTCAGAGGCCAAATATTACAATTGTAACCAACTTGGTCATTTTGGAAGGGAATGCAAAACTCATAGATCTTATCATAGAGCTGCTCAAGCCTCTCAACATCATGCTACCCTAAAGGATGCAACCAAGTAAACTAAGAATCACACTGCAGCTGTTGCTCAGGAAGTTGATTAGAGCTTCATGGTGTAAGATGTAACCCCTGCCCAAGCTCTCATGGCTGGAACCGATGATGTTATGGTATATGAACATTTCTGTACTCCTGCTTGTATAGCTAAGGTTAAAATGTATCAGGACTACAACATGGAAATCAAGTTTGATATTGTGTTTTTAAATATACTAAAATTTGATTTCAAGAGAGCAAAATCTGACTATAAACTAAAAATTAATGAGTTAGAGAAAATTTTTTCCTGTTTAAAGCATGAACACTTAAACTACAGGACTCAAATAAAAGATTTGGTTTCTAAGTTGACTGAGGCTCAAGCCCATCTACTAATAGCTGAGGCTAAAGCAGAGAAGTATGCTATTCAAGAGCATAACTTCAATACCATTCATGCATCATCCTCCCACTCAAAGGTATGCTATCAAAATAAGAGTTGACTGGGAACCAATGAAATTGCTCCACCACATTCTTATGCGTGTATAAGAAAACCAAGGTATGGAAGTGATGAGCAAGACGTTCCAACTGCTGATCCATTTCCCTTTGAGAAAAAGAATGATGTAATAATGGTGACCACCATAGTAAAGGATAAGGTAGAGAACCTAATCCACATAGATAAGGATGAACCTCTGACCACCAAAGATAGAAAGAACAAGATTAGAGCAGTTAAGAAAACTACTAAGAAGGTGGCTGAGTCCAAGATGAAAATAGACCCTAGACAAAAGGGTGTGTTCATTTCAGCTAGATTCCAAGTGCTGGAAATTCTAATTTAGGAAAGGAGTGTAGTACCAATACTCCTATCCAGCTGAAGAATCGGAAGTTAAAGGGTAAGGCTATTGAAGAAGACAAGAAATGCATGATACAGCAGCCCTCATGCCCCACTAAAGTTAACATTGAATGCATAATATATGGCTTGCATAATCACATGGCCAAAGATTGTTACTATAATCCTACAAGCACACATTATGCAAATAATGTTAAGAAAGGAGTCAGGAAGGTTTCATTTGGACCTTATCATATGGTACAAATGTTAAAAAAAGGAAAGCTTGTTTCTGAAGCCAAGTTGCTTTCGGAAGAAACTCATTCTTCCAGAAGGAAAATAGTTTCGGAAGAAAAGCCCAAAACCAAACAAAGGAACAAAAGGAATCCTTTGAAATGTTCCGAGAAGAAGACTGCTTTGAAAGAAAAGGTGGTGATTACTTCTTCCGAGAACAGAGAAGCCTTGGAAGCAAGTCATGCTACTCAAGCCTCTTCAGGCTCATCTATACTGATCAACCATAGGATGGAATGGAAGATCAGACAAGATGTTTTAGCCTAAACCTCTTCCCAAACCATAGTTGAACCCCATCAACATTGGAAGAGCCCAAGACCAATAAGGCCTGGACTTCCAATAATAACTAATCATTTCACCTTATGTGCAGGGATATCCACATGACAAGAATGGAAATATTTGGATTGTAGATAGTGGATTCTCTAGGCATATGACAGGGAACATATCTCTTCTTTAACAATTTCAACATTTTGATGAAGGTCCTATTCAATTTGGGGGTGAAGCCGGATGATACACTTCTGGTAGAGGTAATGCATCCAGCGGTAAGTTAAAAGTTGACAAAGTACACTTTGTCAAACAGATTGAACACAATCTCTTGAGTGTTTCTCAGTTCTGTGATCAAAGCAACAAATGCTTTTCATAGAACATGAGTACATTATCCTTAAACCTGGGATATCAATTCCTCAAGAATTGGTGCTGCTTAGATCTCCCAGAAAAAGGGATTTGTACAAGCTAGAACTGCTGAAACTTTAAAATCTTTTATTCTTAAAATATAAAATCAAATTGATCACATGGTGAAAACAAGCAGAAGTGATTAAGGTGCTGAGTTTAAGAATTAAGTTCTTGACTCATTCTGTAACTCAAAAGGGATTACCAAATAATACAGTGCACCTAGAACTCCTTAACAGAATGGTGTTGCTGAAAGGAGGGACAAGACACTTATTAAGGCTGCAAGAACTATGGTAGCTGATTCAAAGCTGCCTCTAACTTTCTAGGTAGAGGCAGTCAGCACTGCATGCTATGTGTAAAACAGGGTTCTTGTTGTTAAGGCCAATGGAAAAACCCTTATATGGTCTATGGAGTAAAAGGGCACCGTTCATTGGCTTTCTAAGGTCCTTTGATAGCAGGTGTACCATACTTAACAAAAAAGACAATTTGACAAAATGTGCTGAAATGTCAGATGATGCTATCTTTGTTGGATACTCTTCAACACTAAATCTTATAAAGTACACAACATTAAGAATCAACAATTTGAGGAATCATCCAATGTTGTTGTAAATGAGCACACTCCTTGTGTTAAGGGGAATGGCCATGACCATATCTTTAACTTAGAATTGTTTCCCAACTATTCTAAACCATCTTGTGAGAATGTTTCAGCTGGAACAGGAACTCAAAATGACTTTTCTGATGATCAACTGTTTGAGTTACCCATACCTATTCCAATTTCTCCAAGAAGACATAAAGAACAAGCTCCCAATATTGCAAGTCCTGAAAGCTTGAATATTACAGTAAATGGTGGAGCTCTAATAAGTTGTCAGTCAGTGGAGCCTCAAAATTCATCGGCTGATAACTCAAACTCTTAACACCAAGCTGATGAAGACAGTAATTGGGAGGAACAAGCAACTGTTAATACGGCTTCACCGCAAAACCACATGATTTTGAACATTGAATGGGTGTGAGACATCAGCTGAAATCAATGTTCATACTGCTGAGCAGAACCTTTCAAACTTTGATCTATCTATGCAACTAGATGTGATTCCAAGACTCAGGATTCATAACACTGATCCAGCTGGAAACATCATTGGGGATGTCTTATAGAAGACAAACTCATAATGGGAATGTCTGCTTGTACTCATGCTTTCTCTCCCAGATGGAACCCAAGAATGTGGAAGAAGCTCTAAAGGACAACAATATGCAAGAGGAGTTGCTTCAATTCAAGAGACAAAAGGTATGGAACTTATGTCCATTGCCACCTGGTCAAGTCCCTATTAGCACCAAGTGGGTGTTCAGGAATAAAAGGGATGTTAGAGGTTTGATCATCAAGAACAAGGCTAAACTTGTAGTTCAAGGAGACACACAAGAGGAAGGGATAGATTATACTGATGTCTTTGCACTTGATGCAAGACTTGAAGTTATTATAATTTCCCTTGCTTTTGCAGCATCCAAGAACTTCATAATCTATCAACTTGATGTAAAATGTGCCTCTCTGTATAGGGATATTGACAGAGAAGTCTATGTGCATCAGCCACCTGTATTTGAAGACCCACAACACTCTAACTATGTGTGCAAATTGGATAAAGCTTTTTATGGGTTACACCAAGCTCCTAGGCTATGGTATGAGACATTGTCTAAATTTCTTCTAAAGAATGGACACATAAGAGGCACCATAACAAAACTTTTTTCATAAGGAAGTCTGGAAAGGATATGCTGCTTGTACAAGCTATATTGATGACATCATATTTGATTCATCCAATGACCAAATGCGCAAAGACTTTGTAAGCATCATGAGGAAGAAATTTGAAATGAGTTCTATGTGAAAGATGGATTTCTTTCTAGGAATTCAAGTGAAACAGATGGAAGATGGGTTCTTCATCAACCAATCTAAGTATGTCAAGGATGTCTTAGAAAGATTTGAGATGAAAGTCTGTAAGCCAGCCAAGACACCTATACAAAGAAATCATAATCTTTGTCTCGATTTCAAGGGGGAGGACATTGATCAGCATCAGTACAGGGAAATTATTGGATCTCTAATGTATCACACTACAAGCAGACCTGATATCATGTTTGCAACTTGCATCTGTGCAAGATATCAAGCAGCTCCTAAGGTGTCTCACCACATTGCTGTCAAAAGAATTCTTAGATATCTTAAAGGAGCTCCAAAACTGTGCCTTTGGTATCCTAAGAATGCGGATTTCAATCTTTATGGCTACACTAACAGTGATTTTGGTGGCTGCAACATCAACAAGAAATCCACATCAGGAGGATGTTAATTTCTTGGTGGAAGGATCCTCTCTTGGCAATGCAAGAAGCAATCATTTGTCTATACATTAACTGCTAAAGCTGAATACATTGCTGCTGCTTGCTGCCATGCTCAAATGCTATGGATTTAGAATCAGATGTTAGATTATGGTTTCAACTTCATAGAGAGTCCTATCCACAGAGACAACAAGAGTGCCATTTTATTAAAGAAAATCTAGTAAAACATTCCAAGACAAAGCATATTGATATCAGGTATCATTTCATTCGAGATATAATTGAGAAAAACTTGATTAAACTAGTCAAAGTTGTTTCAAATGAACAATATGCTGATTTGTTCACCAAAGGTTGATGAACAAAGATTTGAGTACTTAATTATGGCTATTGGGATGATCAACATTGATTAGTAAATCTGTTTTGAAATTCTTTTGAAAATATGTTATGTCTAAGTTGTCTATTTACAATCTAAGCTCTATTACAAAAGGTTATCTCCAAATTTTCTAAGTATAAATTATTTCGAAGAGAAATTTACCCTTAGAAGATAACTTTATTTTTCTTTCGAAGGCAAATTCCACTATACAACTATTCTCTTCCGAAGAGTTTTTAGCGTTAAAAGATCACTCGATCATAGATTAAGTTTCCTTTTAAAGGTTACTAACTTCTTCTCTCGGAAGAACACTTTACCCTCGGAAGCAAATTCGTCTTCAAGACATAATTTGCTTCGGAATAAAATCAGTAAAGAGAAACTCTAATGTCTTCTTGGAAGCAATTTTACGTTTGAAAGATAACTTTACTGTGTAACGGAAATATTTGGGCCCCACTCTGACAAAAAGTAAGATTTTATGGAAGATTGTCTGAATATTTTTAATGATTTATCCTTACCGGCCCTATCAAATGAAACCGCATAGTGTCACTTCACCTTATCGGTTTGAACTTCACCCCACATTTAAAAGCTTCCGACTTTCTTTTCTACTTTCTTACCACTATAAAAGCCCTAGATACCTATTTCCATTACCTTCTTCAAATTTAAATTCCCTCGTTCAAACAATACCTTCAAACAATGGCTCTAAACCCTCAACACAACCAAGTCACTATCCTTGACTCTTCAAAGGATGTCGACTTTGCCCCAATCATCCAATTCCTGACATAATCTGAATATCTTCCTACTCTAACGGTTAACCCCACTGTCTATTCAAACCATATGGCCGAGTTCTGGGACAATGGTCAAAATGAACCACTTAACAATGAAAGGGTTATCCGGTCTAGAGTCTGTGGATAAGAAATTATTATGAGTGAAACCACCATAAGAGAACATCTTGAACTCCATGATGTTGGAACCCCCATTGAGATTCCCAAACCAGATTTAGAAGACAATTACACCCAAATGGGGTATGGAGGAGATATGAGCAAGTCTATAATGTGTATATTCAACTTCTTTTACACCTGGAAGTACTTGCTGCACATCATAATACATAACTTGTTAAACAAATAAGGGGGTTGGGATCAAATTCCTTATGATTTGGCCTGCCTCGTTCATGGGTTGGTAAAGGGACTAAGGTTCAACTACTCCTGATTTACGCTGAATAACTTAAGAGGAAATTTTCTCAGGAATACATTTTACATGTATCCCCAATTTGTTCAGCACATAATCAACTGTGAACTGGATCAGGATAAACTAGAATATGCGAATATTCTAGTAGTTCCTCAAATGAGGCCGGGTATCTTTAAAATGCTGAAGAATGTATCCACCAACTTCACTGGGAGGTTCACTCAACTACTTCCAGGTATGCTTGAGCCTATGGCTCCTAGTGACATCACTGCAGGCCAAGCAAGTGATGAACCCACACCAGACACCACCACTTCAGAGCCAATAACTTCCTTCCACCCTATCCAAATCACTTACTAAACACGCCTCAAATGATCCCTTGTTCAGTCTACTCTGATTGAACAAGTCCCTTCAGTTCAAGCCAAAAAGGCTAGAGTGAAACACAGGGCTCCCACTCAGCCAGAGGTCAAACCATCCTCCATAATTGACCTCAATATTGTTGTTAAGCCTCCTCAGTCTCAACCTCATGAGCCTATTGCCCAAACCTCAAGTCCTTAGGGTGAGTCTCAACACTCCCTCGAGCAGCCAAAAAGGGACAACCATATTACTAGCACAATGCCATTAGATGTTGACCAAGGTCTTGGGTCATTAGGAATAACAACTATATACTTCATTGACCTATTAACCCAATCTGATGAGGATTTCATGTTTCCTTAGGGCCGTGATATGGATCTGCCACAACATTCTCCAAACCAACTGAGCCCTAGGGAACCTCTGATCTCTATCCCACATTAGTTAAGCCAAACTGAGGTGAGTCCCATGGGTGTGGAGGGGACTGAGTCTACAAAAACTTTGCCAATTGATGTCTCTAAAAGAGACATCAGCTCACAAGGGAAACCAGGGCACCAAGAAACCACATCTGGTGATGAGTATGAACATACTAGGTATGTTATCTCATCTCCCCGTGATTCTTCAAAAGAAGATGAGTGAAGTCTGCAACTTACCATTCAGTATCTGCTTTCTAAAGTCTCAGATCTTGAATTTAAGGTCAGGACTTTGGAAAACAGGTTTGCCGCACAGCAACTTGAGATTGAAAATCTCAAAGCCAAACTAGCTGAGACACAGGTTGAGAAGCCTGTTAGGCAAGTACCCATTCAGGTCTATTTAAGTTCTTCCTCTAGCTCATCTACTTCTCAAGATGATGCTACCAAAAAGGGGGAGAATGTACAGAGACAAACACACGAGGATCTTACCCAGGCCATTTTAACTCCATCTTTAACTTACCCTACACCATAATACTCCACAACTATCTTCCCTCAGCCAGCTTATGTAACAGTTCAAGTAGAACCAAGGATGCTTATAAATCTTTAGAAATTCATAACCAGATTTCTAATAAGCTCCTCACTTGAACAACCTTCACCTGATGTTGCCATAGCCTACTTTAGAGCCTAAGAGCTTTAAAGACTGAGTGTGCCACCTACCACTAAGAAAGAAGTTGGTCAACCTAAGGTCCCCACTGAACCTGAGATTAACTTCGAAGGGGAAATAAGGACTCACGGACCAGTAACTAACTTAGTTGGGACAGGTGGTGTCATATCAGTCTCTTTCGAAGCAAAGATTCAAGCTACGGAAGAGATATCAATCTCTTCCGAAGCAGAGATCCAAGTTGCGAAATGGATTGTTGGACCATCATCATTGTCTGATGATCTGATATCGTAGAGGCTATCCTTGAATTAGTCTCTAAAGTAAAGAGTGAACACTTACTCAAGACTCCTCTCTCCCAACAAGCACCACAAGATCAACCTCAATCTCCCCAACATGAATCTTCAAAACTAGAGTCTCCAAAGGTAGCATCTTCCTATGATCGTAAAGGAAAAAGTAAATTGACCACTGAAGAGCTTCTTGAAGAAGAAAGGTTGGAAAAGCTGAAGAGAAAAGGTACATTCACCACGAGAAAGTTGTTGGCTGCAAGCAGCAAGGCAGCAACAGCAACTCAAAAGTTTATCAACAATAAACAAATAGTAGAGGTGATTGATAGGCTCATCAATCTAGGAGTAGGCAATGAGGAAATTCTCCTACTCCCACTTGATGAGCTTATAAAACTGGAAAAGGCAAACTTGCTGCAAATGGAAAAGGAGGAAGCAACAAGGTTAGCCAAAGAAGAAGAGAAGAGAACAAAGAAGGAAGAAGATAAGCACAGGCAAAGGGTGTAGAGGATAGCCTTCTTATCATCCAGAGGCTATTCTCAGGAAGAGCTGAATCCTCATGAAAATAAGACGATCTTGTTCCTTTTCAACAAAGAATAAGATCAGATTAACAAGGAGAGGAAGAAGGCTGCAAGAGAGAAGGTGAAAGAAAAGAAGAAGAATAAAGAGGGGGCCAGACTTGCGGTTACCAAGAAGGTGGGAGACAAAGCCTGGATGAAGGATTATCTCAGGGCCGACGGCTTCACAGGCAGACAAGTAGATCCTATGACTGAAGACCCTACAACGACATGTCAGTGATATTAAAGCTGACATTCGCTTAGGAAGAAGGGAGGAGGCATATCAAACTCAAGAAGTGCAGAGGATGGTACCCAAACCTACACCCAAACCACAACCAACAACACCTGAGCCCACACCTCTTCCCTTCCCCATCAAAACTGAACCTATCACTGAGCCTTACACCCCTGAACCTACATCATCTACCTTAACCTTTCCCTCATCCGCTGCCTATCAACAAGCACCACCATTACTCATCCTAAAACCCAAAACACAACCTAAAACCTAATAATTAACCAAACTATCTTCTGAACCATCTAAACCTATGACCTTAGAGGAATTCAAGGAAATCAAAAGGAAGCTCACTAACTGCTCAATAAGGAATCATAACACTGAAATACATTGATGGTTCTTCCTGTTACCTCATAAGAGATGCATTCCTAGATCTACCCTAGGGAACTCTAGACCAATCTCTTCAGATCTTAGCTACAAAATCAACTTCTCTCGATGAAGAAGTAAAAAAGATAAGAAGAAGATTGGTAACCCTACTGGACACCAGGAAAGGGGACAGGTTGCCAAACATTCCCCTCATTCCTAGGAAGAAAATTGTCCAATGGTGGTTTGATGAACCTTCTCACAACCTTTTTTGCGGAAAGGGAGAATGGTGAAGTCAACAGGTTAAATGCTTCATCTCTGCTATACTCAAGCAGATTTGATATTGTTGAGTTAGCAGAGAAACCATTCTCTAATCCCTCTAACTCCCAAGTAGTTGCTCATATAAGAAACCACTTGGACAGCCTTCATCTTGCTGAACTAACCAAAAGGCAAGAACTAAAGAAGAATTAAAAATTGAAGAAGGAAGTGAAGTTTTGGTAGCATCAACCTAGGGGGAGTTTGTTGGATCCAATAAGGCTGATGCAACCAAAACTACACTTAGAAGATTTTGAGTACAACTGAGCAAAGGCTTCCAAACACAATGATGCACTTCCGAAGCAAAGTTGAAGATCTTCTAAATCTTAAAGGTAAAGAACTTATGAAGGAAGAACTAATTCTTTCGAGACTAATTAGTTCTCCTTCCAAAGTACAACATTTGGAAGATTCAAGACAATGTCTTCTGAAGGAAAGAAGTCATGAAGACTTGCTGAAGTCTCGGAAGAAGTTATCTCTTCCCAAGTATAAATGGTTTTGGGAGACTTTATTCTTCTGAAGCCATTTCACCTTCGGAGGATATAACTATGGACTAGTGGATATAAGTATGGTCTGACTGACAAATCTAAGATACTCCATGGTGTTTTCCCATGTTCATGTAGTTGACCATACTTTATTTCACTGTTCATCTTTTATCAGTTAGTACAATTACCAACTTTAATAGGTAACAAAAGGTAAGTCATGGACCTGTCATGACTACCTAATGTAGGATAGTATTTTATCTTAGGTACCTTACTTCTAGCAATGTAGTATTTGTTTAGATGTAAGTTCCAGCTGTTTTTCTAAGTATAACCAGCTGTAGATGGTAGTATATATAGTTTCTTAACGTAACTCATTATGCATGCTTTGTAAGAGTATTGTATAACATTGACTTGAGAAGTAATATATACAAGTATCTTGAAAAACCATTTCTTGTGTTCATTAACTTAATATATTATCATCAACTTAGTTTGAGATTCTACATCATACGAGTGAAACTTACTGAGTTTGAGAGAAAATATAGTGTTAAGAGACAAACATCGATCCTGCATAGGAGATCCGAACATTTGAGATGGAGAATTTACAAATTGACTTAAATTAAACTGAAACACTATAAATTATCAAAAGTTAGGTTTAAATATTAGGAATAAATATTAATTATTAAGAAACTAAAAGTTTTATTGTATAGTTACTTCTACATTTTATTCAAACGCATCCTTCAGAGTATACGTTCCTGGATCGTTGTAAGGTTATTTTTAAGGCTGATGCAACCCAAACACCCAAAGTCTCTCCTGCATGCATGCACAAGTGTACTGAAGTGGAATGCTTCGGAAGTTTCATATTGGTTTAGAAATTATTCTAAGTGTGAAATCTTCCAAAGCCAAGACCAATATCTTTCGAAGCCAAAAGATAAAGTCTTCCGAAGCTTCAAGGACAAAGTCTTCCAAAGCCAACTATTGAAGACAGATTTCTTCCAAAAACTTTTTAGCTACATCCTTTATCTGATGTACCTTTTACCTAAAAGCTGGACCCTTTTCGCTACGACTCTGATAAGACACCAACTTTACATGAGTTGGTGAAAAGGTCCATGCTTTTTGTAAACTATATATTGAGGTCTTGAGTCTGTAATGTTCCACTTTATGTACTTTATCCTTTTTTGTAATTTATTAGGATGTGAGCTATGGCATGTCATAGTCACTAGTCAAAAGGCAATATGCCTTTTGACTCTACATTGATTTTGTTGTCAGGATCATGTATCCAGCTGGCCTTCAAAGTATGGCCGGCTGTAGGTTGTAGTATAAGTATTTCTGGTCCTTGTAACTTATTAGTAGAACTTTATAAACCACTTGTAAGGAACTAGAGAGCAATATACATCAACCTTGAAAACCAATTGCCTGTGTTTCTTAGTTCTCAAAACCTATTTTCTCCAGTTCCCCATTTGAATCTTTAAGTGTTGTTGCACACTCTCCTCTTTGTGTTGTTGTGTTGTAAGTGCATAACCTTTCACCCGATCTGGAAATTGGTATCAGAGCATTTCAGGTTGTTGATATAAGATCTCACCATCTTAAGATCCCTCACACACATAAATTACTTAACCCTTTAAATGGTAGTTATCTCTAAAGCTGATATGGAAACTGGAACCATGACAAAGTCCCCACTGATCACTCTTGATGACTTTGACACTTGGAGCCAATGAATGGAAGGCTTCATCAAGTGTCAAGACTCAAGAATGTGGGAATCTTTTGTCAATGGACCTTACATACCAAGCACCTCTTCAGCTGCTACTGGAGGTGGTATCATCCCCAAGGATATGGCTGACTACTCAGATGAAGATAGAAAGAGAATAGAAATTGATCAAAAGGCCATGACAGCCCTTTAGACTGCTCTTCCAAACTCTGTATATAGACGTTTCAAGAAATGCAAAACATCTAAGCATCTATTAGATGCACTGAAACTAATGTATGAGGGTTCCACAGAAGCCAAGGAGAACAAGAAGGATCTCTTGAAGTAGCAGTTTGAAAATTTCACCTTCAAAATAGGTGAGACCATGACTCAACAATACTTCAGGTATGTTGAGATTGTGGATACTCTAGTGGATGTTGGAGTAACTCTTGAGAACAGGGATATTGTAAGGAAGTTTATGTCCTATCTTCCTAGACAATGGACACATTATTGTGTTGTAATCAAGAGAACTAAGAACCTTAAGACTCTCAGTTTGACAGAGTTGTATGGCATTCTCAGTGGATACCAGATGGAAATGAACATGCAAGGTTTATCTGGTAACTCCAGCAATCAAATAGGTTCATCCCTTCATATGACTAAAAGGGATAGCATAGAACCCCAACATCATCTCATATGCTACCCTGACATCTCATAAAAGGGTCCTTTCATCACATTCCCGGAGACACCAACGGAGAACTATACTCAAGGAAGCCCATTCCAAGAGACAAGTTCTTCTCAAGCCTTTGTGTCTTCTGATGAAAGTTGTGGCAACTTCCTATTCACCCTTGAAGACCTAGTCTCCATCCATCTAGATGATGTGGAGCACATGGAGATAGTCTAGCAAATGGTTCTTCTCACTCACAGAGCCAAGAGGTTCTACAAGAGGACATGAAGGAAGTTTCCTAGCAATACAGCCAGTAGAAAGTTTAAACTAGATAAAAGCAAAGTTAAGTGTTACAACTGTAACTTGATGGGTCACTTTGCTAGGGAGTGCAAGGCACCAAGAACAAACGGTGGACAAGCACAATCCAGACCAAACTACACTGATAAAGCTACCCAGAATGGGAAGCCAAAGTAGCAAGCTACAGTTACTGTTGAAGAATGAGACTTTGACTAGAGCTTTTAGGTGGAAGATGCATCTCCAAACCAAGCATTGATGGCTGACCATGATGAAACCAAGGTATTGGAACATCTTTGCACTCCTGAATGTATTGCTAAAGTCAACAGATACAGGTCCTATAACTTAGAGATGAGATCTGATCTTGAGTCCTTAAACGTCTTAAAATCTGATTTTAGAAAGACTGAAAATGATTATAAGTTAAAGATAGAGGACTTAGATAAAACCATTTCAGTTTTAAAACATGAGCATACAAATTACAGGACTCAGATCAAGGATCTCATAACTAGGTTAACTGAATGCCAGGCTGAGCTTGTGATCAGCAAAGCCAGGGCAGAAAAATGTGTTCTTGAAGAAGAGACCTTCAAGAACATCATATCCTCTTCCTTGCATGAAAAAGTTTGTTATCAAAATAAGCAGGGACTGGGATCTAGTGAGATAGCTCCTCCACACACAATCTTGTCTGTAAGATCACCTAGGTGTGGAACTTGTGAAGATGAGCTTACTTACATAGACCCCTTGAGTGAAGAGGATAAAGAAGTGGTAATGAAGAATTCCTCTAAGAAGAGTGAAGAGGAGGATTCTAAGGAGGGTCACTATCCTTCTGAGGAGAGCAGGAAGCCTGAGATGACCAAGTCTATGAGGAAGAAGTTGATCAGAAAGAGCAAGAGAAAGGACAGGAGGGTTCAAGAGATCAAGGCCACTTTCAACTCTAAGCAGAAACAAGTCTTTATTTCTGCAGGATTTGACATGGTTAAGACTAAAGACATAAACCTCAACTCTTCTACCAAGAGTTCTGGTTCATGTTCAAATCATCTCAGCATCAAGAAGAAGGCTGATCCGTTATGTACCACTGCTACATAGCCTGAACCATCCAACTCCAAGAACAGTCCTCAACCCAAAGGGACTATCTCAGCATCTGCAAAGATAAAGGTGGAGAAGGGAAGTGATCAAAGTCAGCCTTGTTCTCAGAAGAAAACTCTTGGGAAGAAAAATATGAAATGTGTCATGTGTGAAAGTACCTCTCATCTTGCTAAGGATTGTCCATACAATCCAAAGAGTACTCTTCATGTGACCAAGAAGGAGACTCCTAAGAGATCTAAGAAGAATTCAGCTTCGGAAGGAAAATTTGTTTCCTTCGGAAGCTCCAAAGGAAAAAAGAAGGCAAGTGGAAAATTGCCTTCGGAAGAAAATTTGGTCTCGGAAGAAAGGAATACTTCTGAAACACTGAAGTCTGCTGCAGTGTTAGCAGGATCTTTTGAAGGTTCAGTCATCAAAACTTCTGAAGTCTCAAAAGCTTCTGAAGTGTTGAAGGTCAGGTCCAAACTTCCAAAGGTGGTGTGGAAGTCAAGGAAAGACCAAGTGACTGAAAGTTCTCCATCAGCAACAGTAAGAGATCCTCAGAGCACAACTATAGGGTCTATTACTGTTTCATTACCTTCTACTTCCTTTGATGAGCCCAAGACCAATAAGGCTTGGGTTTCCAAGTGTAACTAGTCATTTTCTTTGTGCAGGAACAACTCAAGACAAACAAAAATGTCTGGATCATCGATAGTGGCTGTTCCAGGCACATAACAGGCAATAGGTCACTACTCCAGAACTTTGAAAGGATTGATGGAGGACTAGTTGCTTTTGGAGGAGATGAAGGAGGTTACATTTTTGGAAGGGGCAAGGTCATAAATGGTAAGCTCAGCATTGAGAAGGTAAACTTTGTCAAGGAGCTTGGGTACAATCTTCTGAGTGTATCCCAATTTTGTGATCAGAGTCATAACATGCTCTTTACTGAGCATGAGTGCATTGTTCTCAAGCCCGGGGTGATTATTCCTCATGAGCATATCCTTCTTAGAGCCCCCAGGAGAGGGAACATTTATAAGATGGACTTGCAAGAAACATCTCCCTCAGGAGAGGTTTCATGCTTTCTATCTAAAGCCAATAATGATGAGTCTTTTCTTTGGCATAAAAGAATGTGCCATGTAAACTTTAAGATAATAAGCTAATTAAGAATGATTTGGTAACTGGAATGCCAAAGAAAGAGTTTACAAATGATGACCATTGTGTTGCATGCCTAAAGGGAAGCAACATAAGGTATCTCACAAGCCTAAGGAAAGAAACTCCATCACTACACCCCTATACTTGTTACATATGGATTTCTTTGGCCCCACCAGTGTAATGAGTCTAGGAAGGACCTCTTATTGTCTGGTGATCATAGATGACTTTACAAGATTCACTTGGGTCTTCTTTCTTAGAACTAAGGATGAGACCCCTGAGATTCTGAGGAATTTCATCTTAAGGATTGAGAATCAATGTGATCACAAGGTCAAAACCATAAGATGTGATCAAGGAACTTAATTTAAGAACCAAATCTTTGACACATTTTGTGATGAAAAGGGTATTACAAGATAATACAGTGCTCCCAGGACTCCTTAGCAAAATGGTGTTGCTGAGAGGAGAAACATGACACTGATTAAAGCTGCTAGAACCATGTTGTCTGACTCTAAACTGCCCATCACCTTCTGGGCAGAG
>BJCO01823296.1:0-15332 GCA_018326465.1 Flaveria floridana | reverse complement strand
CACTCCCATTATTAATTTGTAATGTTATCTAACTTACTTAAATAACATTACAAATAATATTATTGAACAATATATCCTAATAAATTGTTCCATCTCATATGCAACTTGTTTAGAAAACCCATTTTCTAAATTGGTGTAAATATTTAATTGCATGATCATATAATCAATTAAATATTAATTGGTGTTTGCTAAGCTTGTTATTGGGTATAACCCGACTTGGATCATAACGTACTAACCACATCAATATTCTAAGTGTCTTGGGCACATAGAATCCTACAGAAAATATATTCAATTAAATAACAAAGGTACTTATATGGGTTAAAGTAATCTGGAAGGATGTGATACAATCATTTGAGTGACTATTTAACAAGTAAAGGATACACATATAACCTTATTTGTCCATGCATCTTTATTAAGAAGACAATATCAGAATATGTGATCATAGTTGTATATGTTAATGATCTAAATATAACTGGGACGCAAAAGAAAATTCATGAAACGATTATTCTTTTAAAGAATGAATTTGAAATGAAAGACCTTGGAAAAACCAAATACTGTATTGGTTTACAAATTGAGCATATGTATAATGGAATACTGGTGCATCAATCAAATTATATTAAGAAGCTTTTAAAATGTTTTAATATGTACAAAGCAAATTCCCTAAGCACCCCAATGGTCATTAGATCACTCAATATTGATAATAACCCATTTCGACCATGTGAAGATAATGAAGAATTTCTTGGTCCAGAGGTACGATACCTTAGTGCAACTGGAGCTCTTATGTATCTTACTAACTTACAAGGCTAGACATTTCTTTTAAAGTTAATTTGTTGGCAAAGTTTAGTTCATCACCCATAAAAAGATATTGGAATAGCATTAAACATATTTTTCGATATCTATGAGAGACTATTGATTTAGGCTTATTTTATCCTAATGATTCAAAAGAAGGTTTAGTTGGTTATACAGACGCATGTTATTTATCTGATTCTTATTAGGCAAGGTCTTAAAACGAATACGTGTTTACGAATGGAGGAACAATAATTTCATAGACGTATAAAAAACAAACACTTGTTGCAATATCCTCAAATCATGCTAAAGTCATTGCACTACATGAGGCTTCTAGAGAATGTGTATGGCTAAGGTCTATGACACAATTTATATTAACTTCTTGTGGACTGGAGAATGATAAAAATCCAACATCAATCTACGAAGATAATGCAGCTTGTGTCTCCAAATGAAAGAATGTTATATCAAAAGTGACAGAACAAAATATATACCTTCAAGATTTTTTTTCACACACTCAAGACCTTATTAATGATAAACAAGTTGAAATTGAAAGCATTCAATCTAGCAATAATTCAGCTGATCTTGTCATGAAGGCACTCCCTACAACAACTTACAGAAAATACATTTATGATATTGTCATGCAACACGTACACCCAATGTGATGATCTACAAAAGACAATTTGACAGGGAGTTATAAGTTGCACTCTTTTTACCTTAGCTAAGGTTTTTTCCCACTAGGTTTCTTAGCAAGGTTTTATAATAAGGTGATATTTCAAGACCCTGAAGTTTGAAAGAATATCATCCAAGAGGTAGTTTTATAAAATATCATGAATTATTGGATGTCATTTTTCAAAACCCAAAAATTAAAATTGTTTATCTAGTTGTCTCCAAAATAGTTACCTACCAAATAATATATGTATTTGCAGTATAAATACTACTCTCATGTTAATAGGAAAGATGCACCATCTCAAATAAACTCAAGAGTTATACATTTCGTATCACTTTTCTCTATAATACTTTTTAAACTCATTTAGTTACTTCAATAATCTTTTTATAATTATAGTTAAATTATAGCAGTATATATATAGATTTTATCAATTTTCCTAACTTCAAGGCATAACTAATAACTTTCTATGATATTATAACTTTTTTGTTAATTTTTTATTTTACTACACATTAATTACTATAATTATTTATTTCTTTTGATTTTTATTTTCTTAATTTCAAGTTTACATATGTGTGCATGTGTTTTATTATAAAAAAATAACTAGGTTTATCCCCTCCACGCGTTGCGGCGGGGATACATTTTGCCGTTTCAGTCATACATGGTGATAATAAACTTCAATTCATACAAAAGTAACAATAAACTTCTTTATAGGTGGCTTAACATCCATGCTCTAAGTAGCGTTCCAATAAATCTAGCCTTGCTTTTTCATATTGTCAATTTGGGTATCTTGCACTCTTTGTATCGTTGAGCTCGTTACATACATATAATGCAGTAGATTTAATATGAACATTGACATTGGATTAGAGTTTAACAGTTTGAAAAAGGGCCAAAACATTTGTGGGTCAACTCAAACACGCCAGTCTACTTTTTTTTGAACCTAAACTCGCTTTGACTAATTAGTCAACGTCATGACTTGTCACCTAAGATTTTGATATTATAAACGGGGAAAGATGAGAGAGGGACTTGATATATTTCACTTGCTTTCTCAAGAATTACGGCCACTTTATTGCTGGTAGGGCCCATTAGGGTAGCGTTTGGTAGAGCTATTGAAATTCATCTTAGATTGCAGAACTGCACGCCATAAATTTGTAAGTCAACATGTTAATCACATGTTGTATCATATGTACAACATGTGGCATATTTTGAAGATTCATGGGATATGTTCGTTTGTTTATGTCACATGCATTCTTCATCTTTGTTAATATTTAAAAAATATAAGTCTTATAGGGTTTAGCCTCTAATTGAAATGATTGGTATAAGAGGGGCTTTTAACTTCTTCTAAGAAAACATGAATTCTTTACCTATTTAGTAATGAAACTTAAAATCTAATAATATCATATCATAAGGTGATATATTCATACTAGATTAATATTTTTGCTTGATAATGTTACGTGAATAACATGCACCCTTTCCAGACTTTATTTATGTTGTCTAGTTAACTGGATGTTAAGCCTTGCTCGTAACTTAAGGCCACTGAATTTTTCGATCTCTTCCTTGGTGCTAGACTTGAAGAACAACAAAAGTACGATGTTGAAATTGGTTAAATGAAGAGCTCAAGTGAAGAGCATGCAAATCACATAAAACCATTTTTATTACAAAACATGATTTAGTCATATATTTAAAACAAAACTTGATGAAAGTTTTTTTATATTACATGTCATAAGTGTTAGAAAAGTGTACAGTTATGAAGGCCAAAGCACAGTGACAATCTAAAAGAAACTCGAAAACATTAAAGTGTGGACCAGGCTTGTGTTTGACACAATTCCCTTAAACAGATTTGTGGTCTGTTCCCAGGGTATGCTGGTTCGAAGCAGCGAACACGTACTGCCGGACTTGGTAGTTGCCTGACATTAACCGGAGCTGTTGCAGTCGAGAGAGAATGGTTTTGTTAGTGTGTCAAATCCTTTTCACTTGAACTGGTTTATATAGCCATGAGTCCATAGCCGATTTAAAACCATTATTGATACATAATCATGATCTTTAGTGTATAATAACGATGGTCATTAGTGAAGAATAAACTGAAAATAATTATGACAATAACTATCATTCAAAACGAGCATCAGTTACACGTTTCAAAAAGCAAAACCAAGTTCAAAAAATTGCCTCGCGCGGGCCTGAGTTTTTAGAGCTGTATTTGTGTCTACAAGACGTGCGGGCACGCATGAGTTCGATGAATATCCAACTGAAAACCCATTTTTGTACTACCCCCCTGCGTGTGGGTAGGACTTGTGGCAAAATATGTCATAAAGATACACTGGAGTGGTAAGGCAACTTCTTATAAACCAAACCTCACTTTATTCCCACACCAATATGGGACAAAGTGTTCACCATAATTTTAGACATACATTCACACTCACCCAATATTTTCAACAATCCCCCACATGAATGGAGGTCGATCTAATAAACAACATTATTCCGCTTAAATTAAGAAGTTGAGTTTTGCATACGATCAGTAGGTGTTACCCATTGAACCTTTGCTCATGAAGCGCACTTAGTCCACTGGCTCTGAGTAGATGGTGATGTCTTTTAACTCGTCTTCCGTTTATGTAGAGGACAATACACTTCACATAATACTCTCCCTAACAAAGTGAAGTCCTCATAGTTATGTTCGTTGTGGCCATGAACATGAGCCTGGTTCTGCGAGAGCCATTAAGTATTGTGCCCCAACAATACCCTTCGAAGTGACCCTACTTCTCTCTCTCATAGGTGATTCACTACCTATGGTAACATTAGTCGAATCATTAAAAGCCTTAGGCTTAGCCTTGTACTTGTCACTTTTAGGAATGGACTAGGAAATTTACTAAACTTTGTAATAAACTCCCCTTTTAAATACGTAGGGTATCCATCCACAGTGAGCTTACTAATTCATATAATTAGGTTTTCCTATTGAACTCAATTCTTAGGATCTCCAATTTCTTGAGTTAGGTTTACTTCATCTGAACTTTAATTTTTTAAGGGCTTCAGTCCCATTCCTATTGACGACTTTTGAACTAACTCTCTACATAGGCCTTTTGTTAGCGGATCCGCGATATTATCCTTTGACTTCATATAGTCAACAATGATAATTCCTATAAAGATTATTTATCGTACCGTATTATGTCTACATGTAATATGTCTATTCTTACCATTATATATTGTGCTATGAGCTCTACCAATTGCCCATTGGATATCACACTGTATACAAATGGCCGATACCAGCTTAGGCCATCTTGGTATATCTTCAACAAATTAACGTAGCCATTCTGCCTCTTCATCGCTTTATCTAAAGCGATAAATTCTGTTTCCATCTTGGATCTAGCAATGACCGTTTGTTTTGACGATTTCCATGATATAGCTGCAGCTCCAAGTGTGAATACATACCCATTTATTGCTCTGGAATCATTTGTGTCAAATATCCAATTTGCATCACAGTGTCCTTCAATAACTGTTGGATATCTTTTATAATGCAACCCATATTCTTGATTGTATCTTAAGTACCGAAGCAACCGAGTCATATAGTTCCAATGAGTTGAGCTTGGGTTGCTTGTGTGTTTACTTAGCTTGCTTACATCATATGCTATGTCTAGTCTAGTACAACTCATAACATACAACAAGCTATTGATAATTCTTAAGCATTGCAACTGGTTAAAAGGTTCACCTCTATTCGTAGCTAGATGTTGACTTGTGTCAATTGGAGTTCTAGCTATGTTATAGTCATTTGTATTAAACTTCTCAAGAATTTTGTCCACATAGTGAGATTGACTTAAAACAAGTCCACTTTGGGTTTGTGTGATTTTAACTCCCCAAATCACATCTCCAAAACCCATGTCTTTCATGTCAAATCTTGCTTTTAACATGTTTTTTGTAGACATTATGATTTTTTCATCACTTTCTGCAATAAGCGTATCATCTACATATAGACACAGAATGACATATCCATCATATGTGTCCTTCACATATACACACTTATCACATTCGTTGATTTTGAAACAAGCATCAAGCATGACATGATCAAACTTTTGATGCTATTGTTTTGGAGCTTGTTTCAACCCATACAAGGATTTTACAAGTTTACACACTTTCTTTTTTTACCCGGTGGCTATAAATCCTTTAGGTTATTTCATGTAAATTTCTTCCTCTAGATTTCCATTCTAGAAAGTTGTTTTCACATCTATTTGGTGGACTTCTAAATTTCTAATGGCGGTAATAGCAAGTACTAACCTGATGGAGGTTATTTGCGTAACTGGCGAATATGTGTCAAAGTAATTGAAACCTTCTTGTTGTTTATATCCTTTGATCACCAACCTTGCCTTGTACTTATCAATGGTGCCATCTGGTTTCATCTTTTTCTTGAATACCCATCGATATGCTAATGGTTTACATCCTTGAGGAAGATCCACTAATTCCCAAGTATGATTTTGTAAGATAGAGTCTATCTCACCTTTGATGGCCTCCCTCCACTGAGGTCCTTCTGAGGAATTTACCGCTTGATGATATGTTTGCAGTTCCTCTTCTACCATATAGGTAATAAAGTCAGGATCAAAGGATTTTTTAGTCGTTTGTCATTTATTCTTTTGGATTTCAACTTCCTCAGTCTCTGATTATTCTCGAGGATCATTATTTCCAACCTCATCTTCTAGAGTAATTTCCTTAACCGGTTTTGGAAAAATCGGTTCACCTTTACTCAAGCATGGGAACACAAGCTCAAACCATGATGCATCCTTAGATTCTATTATGGTGTTGTTGCTTATTCTAGGGTTCTTGAAATCACACACAAGAAAACGAAATGCAACACCAGGACAGGTGTATCCTATAAATACACAATCTATAGTTTTGGGTCTTATTAGTAGATGCTTCGGTGGTGTCACTACCACTTTGGCTAGGCACCCCCACACTCTCAAGTATTTATATGATGGTTTATATCCGTCCATAATTCACATGGTGTTACAGCTTTGTTGGGTTCAATAATTGAATAAACTGAAACTTACCAAATGATAATCACAGCCGACTGAAGATCTCATTATATGAGTTTAGAGACCAAGTTGATAAACATAAGAAAACAAATACAAGACAAAGTCAACATCAAGACAAAAAAAGTCAAAATTAGGTCATGATGTAATAATAGTATAAATAGATCCACTAGTGCGTTTTTGCAAGTGTGGTTCTTGTGTGTGTGTTTCTCATGGTGTGAATCACCACCCAAGGAGAATTCCTCCTTTGGGTGGGTTAGATCTCCATCATCCATCTATGATTCTCATTGTAATTTGTTTATCAACATCAATGAAATCATAATATTATCATTATCCATCTCTTTGTTCTTTGATTCACACACATACACCCATATTAATTTTGATTTCTAGGTCAAGAACATGATGAATCCTAAGATCCAAGCTCAATGAATCTGCAACATTGATTTATCAAAATGGTATCAGAGCAGCTAGTTGCTGGATTCATCTAAGTGTGAGATCTAATTTCAAATTTATGATGTTAAAACAATGAAGAAAAGAAGAAAAATGAAAAACAAAGTCACTGTTCATCTAAAACTCATTTGTTCATCTCATAATCATGAAGAAAAAGAAGCAAATCTATTCAAAAATCGACAAATATGTTCAAAAATTAGTAAATCTGTTCAAATCAGCAAGTAGTCAATGCAATTGGACAAGCTCATCATCAAAATAATGAAGAATAAGAAGAAGAGTTCGAGGATACTGTTCATCAGCGCATTTACATCAGATCGAGCAGCAAAATTAGTTATAATGATTAAATTTATGATCAACAGTCGAAGATGATTCATCAAAAGTTTAATTTGCTAAATGATGTTTAATGATCTAAATATTTCAGCTTTGAATTTGATCGATATTCATCTTTCCTGTTGCCTTAATCCATTAATATGCGAACTGCATGTTATGAGTAAAAAAGGTTGATGTTCAAAATGAAATGCTGATGTTCGGCATGAAATGCTGATGTTCAGCATGAAATGCTGATGTTCAGCATGAAATGCTAATGACAAATGCTAATGTTCAACATGAAATGCTGATGACAAATGCTGATGACAATTATTGATATTTAACATGAAATGTTGATGACAAATGCTGATGTTCAGCATGAAATGCTCATGACAAATGCTGATGTTCAACATGAAATGCTCATGAAAAATGCTGATGTACTGTATAAAATGCTACTGTCAAATGATACTGAAATACAAAGATGGTTGCTGTCATATGCACCTGAAATACATGAATTTTTGCTGTAAAACAAGGCTAAAATACATGAAAAGTTGCTGTCAAATGTGACCTTTACACATGTATCAAATGAGAATGCTCATTAAAACAAATGCGATGCTCATTCAAACAAATGCAGATGCTCATTAAAACAAATACGAATGATCTATTCATCCAAGTTAACAAATGTGGATGAGTTATTCGGGAAATGTGGATGCATTAACTTACACATTGTAACAAATACGGATGTGTAGTTATACTAATGCGGTTGCATATCATACAAATGTGGATGAATAACATACAAATATGGATGAAGAGCATACAAATACGGCTAAGTAGCACACAAATGCGGATAAATCACTATACCAATACGAATAGTTACTCTCATTACACAAATGCGGCTGCTTTTGTGAACAAATGCTCATGAGTTACTCACCTAATGTGGCTGGTTAACTTAAAATGCAATTCATCCAATAACAAACAATGATGAACAAATGATGAACAGATGAAAACAAATAAGAAAAAAAACAAAATGAATGAGGATGATTACAACTAACAAGCACGTCCATTTTGAGCATCCAAAACAAAAGAAGAAATCAACCATGGTCACGTAATCATTGACTTATTCAGGGATTTGTACAACTGTCAAAAACTCTTTCTGAAGTTCATGATACTACAATCAAAGATGATCTTTTACACCCGTGTCTGACTACTAAGCGGAACAGATAGTCAGACTTTAATCAAGAAGACCAATGATTGTCCGAAGAATGTCAGATTATGAAGTCATTTCAGAAATTGAAATGAGTTGAATTGTTTTCAAGATTGACTTATGTTCCTGATGCAATTTATTGAAGTTCAAAGCCTCATCATATGCCTAATACATTCTAATTCTTAGAGTTATGATATGAACTGTAATCCAAAAGTGATACGACCCATATCCAATACCAAAAAGTATTCTCAAGAGATTCTAACCTTTGTCAGAAATATATAAAGAGAAGCTTAATCTGAGGGGGAGAACTACATTGAACTGTGTCTGAACATCAAGTTGATCAACAAAACATGTGACAGAGAAGATCTTCAAAGTTAGAGTTTGGCAAGCATTAATTTAGGGGGAGTATTGTTGGCTTTAACAATTGAATAAACTAAAGCTTACCAAATGATAATTAAAGCCGACTGAAGATCTCATTGAACGAGTACAGAGACCAAGTTGATAAACATAAGAAAACAAATACAAGACAAAGTCAACAAGACAAAGTCAATATCAAGACAAAAAGAAAAGTCAAAATTAGGTTATGATGTAATAATAGTACAAAATAGACCTACTAGTGCATTTTTGCAAGTGTGGTTCTTGTGTGTGTGTTTCTCATGGTGTGAATCACCACCCAAGGAGAATTCCTTCTTTGGGTGGGTTAGATCTCCATCATCCATCTATGATTCTCATTGTAGTTTGTTTATCAACATCAATGAAATCATAACATTATCATTATCCATCTCTTTGTTCTTTAATTCACACACATACACCCATCTTAATTTTGATTTCTAGGTCAAGAACGTGATGAATCCAAAGATCCAAGCTTAATAAATCTGAAATATTGATTTAGCCATCTTTTTTCTTATTAGGTATCATGTTCAATAAATAATTTGATGATAATATTGCTTCCCCCCATATGTTTTGGCTTATGCTATGTAACACCCGTATATTTAAAAAAAATGTAAAAGAAGAATAAAAAGAAGGAAATGTAATTTAACCTAAAGTTAGGGGTTAAACATGTCCAAAGTACAAAATCTTATATAGTTTTGTATAAAAGTGGCATGGCCTCCCATGCCATGCTACTTTTCACCTTTCTGTCGATTTTTAGAGAGAGAAAGAGCAGAAGCTCTTGGATATTTGAAGAACAAGAAGAAGAAGTCGAAGTTAAGGCTTGAATTCGTGTAATTAAGTTGTTCTTGGCTAGACTTAGCCTTGGTTGTATGCTTACATGTGTTAGTGTGCTCGGTGTGTGTGTTTTTAGTGGGTTTTTGGGTGTTAGAAACGTCTGAGAAGCTCAAGAGAAGGGTTTAAGCTCAAAAGAACCAAAGGTGAGTTCTGGACCCCGTAATTTTACATGCTTTAACTCTTTTGGGGCTGAAAATGTATTAAAAATGATTTTTATAGTTTCTATATGTGTAACCGTATGTAATTGTGCATGTATAGTGATGATTTATGGTTGTTTAAGTGATAAGCAATGTAGGACAAGTGTTAATAAACTTATATTAGGATGTTTGGGACTGGAAATAATTTAGAAATGTGTTCAACAAGGTGGCCATGCGCCCAAATTTGCCTTAGAAAAGTTCTAAGTACGATCAACCGTCCAAACAGTACCCTTAACGGCCTAAAAATTGGCCTTAGAAAGTTCTAAGTAAGCCTATACGTTTGAACAGGGCCCAACCGCCCGAACAGTGCCCCAACCGTCTAGAATATGCCTTAGAAAATCCAAGTGTAAGCCCATGCGTCTGAACAGTAGCCCATGCGTCTAAGATTTTGACTCAGATGCCTACGTGTGGACCAAACGTCCAAATAGTGCCCATGCGTCTGAGATGGTCCAAACATCTAAGTGTTGAACCGCCCAAATAGTGCCCATACGCCTGAACAGGCCTCATGCGCCTGCATAGTGCTCATGCGTCTAGAACACTTATAATAATTTCTGAAATTTTGAGTAAAATAGATTCATTAGAGTTTATTATTGTGTTACTTATGTGGTGTGCCTATGATCATAAATGCAAGTATTATCCTTAACATAGTGAGTAATGATAAAGAGAAGTAGAACTTAATTAAAATGTTAACAAGTCTTGCAAGCATATAGGAGGTACACGACCATGTTATCGTTAGCTCAACTGTGATACGGGTTAGCTACCCCAAAGGATGCACACAGGGCCAGTCAATTAAGATTGGCAGACCTTTGCAGCATACCCTAGGTGACTAGGCCAGCCTTGTGTACAGTAATCAGAGCCCATTGAGAGACCAGAGGCCCAACACCTGTTCCCCGCACATATGGTTTAGTTTATTGCTCATTGCTCCACATAGACAGTGAAAGATAAAGTTAAAGAGTACGAAATGAACAAGGCATACAATAAAGAAAGAAAGCATTACCTTGTTGTATAGTTAATGCGTGCTCACGTACAAAAGTAAGAGATGTATTTTTACAAAAAGAGTATTTTCATATATATATTTTACACAAGGTATTTTAATACTTTTAAAACTAGAACTCACTCAGCAACACTAACTTTTATACATTTTTAGTTGGCAGGCAATTGTTGCTGAGGATGGCACGAGGGTGAAGCTACTCGGCAGGGAAAGACTGACATCCATTCCTATGTTATGATATTGTTGTTTTGTAATGCAATTAAACAATCTTTTGTAACTTGAACATTATCGTATTGCTTAACAACAATATCTTCTAATAATAGAGAATGGCTTTTGCTAACGTAATTTCTGCTACGATGTTTTAAATAAATGTTTATTAATATGTTTTACGTGCAATGAATGACCAACTGTGAGGTGCCCGGGAACGGGGCTTTACAAGTTGGTATCAGACCATAGTTTAAGTGAATTGGCTAAAATATTTTCAAAAACCTAAACTTAAACTGAAAATGGGATAGAAAGAGGGATGTCAGCCCGAGTAGCTACGTGTCATCAGGTATTTCTTTTCTTAAAGTTAATCGGTATTATGTGCGTATACTATTTGACTTATGTGTTCTTAGTAGATTTAAATATTGATGTAGTGAAGATAGGAAATGCTTGGGGTGTGGAGAGTAAAGTAAGTGGCTAATCACAACAGGCCACTATAATTAGAGACTTACTATACTTGACATAAACTGAGCCATTGCCTTGAATGATCGTGTTAGTGTTTGAATCTTATAGCGTTTAGGAAATGGTTGGACAAAAATCTTCCAAGGCTTCTAGAGGCAGAGGTCGTCCACGTGTGACTAGTAGTAGTGCTAAGGCTCCAGAGACGACTCATGAGAACCCTGAGGTTCATGGTTGGAGTAAGGAGAACGAGAATGCTAGCCTGAATACCTCAGCTAGGGAGGCGATTGCTGATAACGTGCACCAGGTCATGCAGACAGTCTTACCGTCTGTAGTGACTGAAGTCATCAGGGATGTGAGGAATGAGGAGAGGAAGGAGAAGGAAGATAAGAAAGGGTCAGCAGGCAAAGGAAGCAAGGGGGAGGAGGAACGACCGGAGCCTAAGACTGTGTTGTCCGATGAAGAGGATGATGATTTAGTATGGGTGACGATGCGATAGAAAGAGCTGAAGCAGTTGGTGATTGAGGAATTCTGTCCTCACAGGGAACTCTACAGGATTGAGAGGGAGTTCCTGCAACTTGAGGCGGGAACCATGACCCACCAGCAGTACACCACCAAATTTAATGAAATGGCGAGGCTGGTGCCGGATCAGGTGACGCCGGTATCAAGGAAGATCAAGAGGTACATCCAAGGATTACCGGCTGATATTCACAGGCATCTGATTGCTGCCCAGCCAGATACCTTTCGATTAGTGGTGGACTTGGTAGGCAGGTTGTACGATGAGCGAGAGGAGACTATGGTGGAGGTGAAGAAGATGAGTGGAGGTGATAAAAGCTGGAATGGGAAGAGGTTTGGACGTGGTGGTTTCACTCCAAACAATAAGAGGATGAAGGTGGATGACCGTAGGGTGTCGTCAAGCTCAAGGCTGAAGAAGTATGGCAGATGTGGAAGGGAGCATACTTGCGAGTGTAGGTTGGGAATGAACGTATGCTTCAGGTGTGGCAAGCCTGGCCACATCGCTAGAGACTGTAGGGTGCTGAAGTGTTATGTCTGTGGTGAGAAGGGCCACGCGAGCAAGGACTGTAAGAAGCCGAGGGAAGAGAGCTTTGGGGCGAAGAAGAAGTCGGAGGAAGGAGGACATAGGACAAGTGCTAGAGCTTACACCATGACCCGGGAGGAGGCCAGAGTGAATCCTGATATCGTGTCAGGTATGTTTCTAGTAAATCAAACTTATGCCTCTGTATTGTTTGATTCTGGTGCTAGTAGGAGTTTTATTTCTACTACTTTATATGCTAAGTTGCCTGCTAGCAGTAGGAGTATTAGTGAGCCATTCAATGTAGAAACTGCTATTGGTAAATCAATTAGAATTACTGACATGATAGAGGATTGTGCCATAGAACTAGAAGGCCATAGGTTTGCTGCTAAGTTACATGTGATGCCCCTAGGTGGATTTGATGTAGTATTAGGGATGGACTGGTTAGCAGCCTATGAAGCGAACATCGTATGCCGCAAGAAGATGATTCGACTAGTTGCGCCCGATGGAAGTTTGGTGATGATTTATTGAGATCACGTTACTATGATCCCGAAAGTAATTTCAATGGCGGTAGCGGGGAAGTGCATGAGACGTGGATGTAGTGCCTATCTGGCCTACGTGAAAGATGTGGATGCGACGGTACCACAATTACCACATGTACCAGTGGTGTGTGACTTTCCGAATGTACCACCGGATCGCAAAATCGAGTTCCAGATTGATCTAATACCCGGTGCTAACCCGTTGCCAAAGCACCATATCAATTAGCTCCGATTGAGATGAAGGAACTCATGGAACAATTGCAGGAGTTAATGGATAAGGGATTCATTCGACCGAGTATCTCTTCGTGGGGTGCTCCGGTCCTATTTGTGAAAAAGAAGGATGGTAGTATGCGGATGTGCATCGACTACCGAGAGTTGAACAAGTTGACGGTGAAGAATCGGTATCTGTTACCGAGGATTGATGACTTATTCGATCAACTCCAAGGTGCCAATTGGTTTTCGAGGATAGATCTTCGATCTGGCTATCATCAACTGAAGGTGAAAGAACAAGACATTCCTAAGACAGCTTTTCACATGCGTTATGTACACTACAAGTTTCTCATTATGTCTTTTGGTCTAACTAACGCGTCAGCTGCCTTTATGGATTTGATGAACCAAGTGTGTCGGCCAATGTTTGATAAATCAGTGATAGTGTTTATTGATGATATCCTGATTTATTCTAAGATTGAGGAAGAACATGTCGGCCACATACGCGAGGTATTGGAGACACTTAGGAGAGAGAAGTTGTATGCTAAATTCTCTAAGTGTGCTTTTTGGTTACGTGAGGTTGAATTTTTGGGTCATGTCGTTAATGCTGAAGGAATCATGGTGGACCCGACAAAGGTTGAGGCGGTGATGCAATGGAAGTCTCCAAAGACGTCGTCCGAGATCCGTAGTTTCTTGGGTTTGACGGGCTACTATAGAATGTTCATTCAAGACTTCTCCAAGATAGCCTCACCTTTGACAAAATTGACTCGAAAAGATGTGAAGTTCGTGTGGGGTCAAGAACAGGAGTGTGCTTTCGAGGAGTTGAAGACAAGATTAACACAAGCTCCTGTCTTGACATTGCCCGACGGAAGTGAAGACTTAGTGGTGTATTCAGATGCATCTTATTCTGGGTTAGGTTGTGTGTTGATGTAACGTGGAAGGGTGATAGCCTACGCATCCCGACAGTTGAAGTGTAACATCTCGTATTTTCGTTATATTAAAAGTAACTTTGTTAAATCTTAAAAGGGTCCTTTTATGACAATTTTGAAACATTGAGGACTTAATATGCTTGATAATTAATTTGGTATTTAACAAATTAATTTAATAAATAATAATAACATTATAAGTGTTATAATGTTTACTTATTATTATAAAACTTAACTTAAAGTGATGATAATCTTAAAATAATTGTTATTATTATAATAATAATAATAATAATAATAATAATAATACTAATAATAACTAATTACGAAAGAAATAATAATTATGTTATTTTTAGTACAAATAGTAATAATAATAATAATATTGCTACAAATAACAAATAATTTGGAAAATATAATAAACTTAGTTAAGTCAAGGGGGTTATTATGTTAATTTTGAAACTTAAAATATTAAAGTTTGTGCATGAACTATTAAGAAATAAATCGTAGGGACCATTTGTGTAAATAACAGAAACCAAACCCCCCCCCCCATTTTCTTCCCCCGCAAATCCGGCGAGAGGAGCCGCCGGCTCCGGCCGAACTCCGGCAAGGCCAAAAATGGCCCTTTCGGCCACGGTTTTGACCCAAAACACAGCCCAAACAATTCGTAATCAGGATTCGAACATGGGAGGAGCGAGTTTTAAAGTGATATTAACAACAATAACACCATCACCCGAAACCGAAATCGAGTGCATTCACATCAAAGTTGATTCCACACTTAAAACACAGTAATTATCAAATTAATTGGACAAAAACCATCGGTTAATCATCTAAAACTTAATGGAATGATTAAACACAACAGAAACAGCTTCACCAACGTTTAATTCGACCTGAAACGGCCGACATTAACATCTATGCCGTTGGCTACTAAATTGATCGAAGTGGAACTATAAATTGGAGGGATCTTACTCGAATTAAGGTTCCTAAACTCACTGAACACCCAATTTCATCAAAACACACTTACACATCAAGAATCAAACCAAGAACAGTCGCGGCACTTGACGAACTCGTACGCATCGAATCAAAAACAATTTCAGGTAATTATGTTAGGGCTATTACTCGATTTTACATAA
>BJCO01823292.1:0-10730 GCA_018326465.1 Flaveria floridana | reverse complement strand
CCTTTATCCCACAAATACGTTAAGCCCACCTCAAACACACAAGTTCCCTAAAAGTGGTTAGGTGACCTTTATCCCATAAATAGTTCTCAAATGATTCGATTGTCGTGTAAAAGGATGGTGTTAAACTTGTTTCCAAACGGATTTTAGTTTTCATTAATTGTAGTTTTTGAAAACTCTATGTACCTTGTATTCGCATGCTTTCAAATACATGGTACCCTACGGTCCTTTTTAATAAAACCCCTTTTATTTTGAAATCATTAATCCTTTTAATAACCTTTTATTAACATATTAATGCTTAAGAACCATTAATATTTAGCTTGTTAGGATTATATATTTAGATTGTTAAGCATATCCACATACTAAACAATCCATATAAAATGGATAATCAAACAAGTATATTCAAACAACCATATGTGCATAACCATAGCCACTTAGGTGACCACACTTGTTTTCCATCACAAGTGTGGTCATTTGGTCTTTTCTAAGGGTTAATTACAACACATAAGATAGGATCTCCAAAGACCCCCACTTGAAGTTGCATCCAAATGTTTCAAGTCCTTCTCTTTGTGTCTTCCTTTTGTGGTTCCAACTTGTGCATCTTCTTTTACAAAATTCATATCCTAATACAAAATTTCTAATAAAAGAAAATACACCAAATCTATTTATTACATCACCATTGAAAGACTAAATAAATTACAACCATATACAAGCACAAAAGAATAAATAATACAATCCATAATGAACGAAATCAACCAAAACAAAACATTCATCCAAAACTAAAACAACACAAGGTCAAGGCTAGGTTATGCACCAATTTTACACAACATATTCAACATTCAAGAACCAAAATAAATCCCTATTTAACCCTAAATTTTAGGTCAACATAAACCTAGAATTTAGGGTTTTTGTCCAAACAAAATAATCAACCATTTGACATCTATCTTTCAAGGTTTAATCACAAGCATGTATGATATAACCTTGAAAGATTGGGGATTCATTATATGATCACAAAACAGCCTCTATTAGGTTGTTTAAGTCCCATAAAACCAATTTTACAAGGACTTTAGAAGCTAGTTTTCCACATATCCGGCTCTAGGTGCCATTGTTAGGTTTGTTTAACACCTTATCAAAGTTGTTTAACATCTTAAACATGAAATGCAGCAGAAACAAAGCTTAATAATATGTTTTATAAACTGAAATTTTAATAATGTTATTTATCATCAACAAACCCAAGAACAAATGTTCAAATATATGTGAAAGAACTAGCTATCAAGCATAAAATAACAACCAAAAACAAACTCATGAAACTACCTTTCAAGAGCTGCCGAAATCATGAAAATGAGGAAAGGGATGAGGTTCTTGAACGGCCAAAAACACAAAGGAAGGTGTCCTCAACTTGCATACCCACAAGCATCAAGCAAACACCTTTGTTGCTAGGATGTTGAACACCAAAATCGACCAAAGGGCTGCTGAAAACCCTCTTTCCAGCCGAGATTTTCTTCCAAGATTAGAAAGAATTTTCTTCCAAGGGGCGGCCGAAAGATCTGTTGAATATGGGGTTTTTCCCCCATTTTAATCTTTCATTTTAATTGTAACTAGTTAATTAATAAGTTATGTAATTAACGTCTTAATTATATAACTCATACACACTATTATTAATTGATGTTATTTAACCAACTTAAATAACATTACAAATAATACCCATGAACAAAATATCCTTATAAGTTGCTCCATCTCATATACAATTTATTTAGAAAACCTATTTTCGAAATTGGTGTAATTATTTAATTGCATGATCATATCATCAGTTAAATTTTATTGGTGTTTGCTAAGCTTGTTACTGGGTATGACCCGACTTTGATCATAACTTACTAACCACATCAAAGTTCTATGTGTCTTGGGCATAAAGAATCCAACAAAAACATGATTTTAACGTATTCTGATATGTTTAATCACAAGATAATTTATAACACAAAAAAACGAATAAATAAATAATAATAATAGTAATAATAAATAAATATTCTTGAATATTTATTACATTTAATATTTAGAACTGTTATGAAAAGAAACTTAGTAGTTACGACAGACGGTTTCGAACACAACGCGAACTAAGCTGTTAACGAACCCATTTCCTTAACCGCATTATTTAAGCACATATTTCTCCGTCTTAGGGTTTTCTAAACATTTGAGAGAGAGGAAGAGAAGGGCAGCCGCAACCCCCCCATTCGAACTCCGATTGATTTCTGGCCATCGACGACGGCCCCCTTCGAGTGGTGGCGAGTGCCACACCTTACCGGACTCCCCTCAACACCCCGATCATGATATTGGCTTTCATATCTCCTAAAACGCAACAAAGTGACGGGAATCGAAGGTGGAAGTGATAGTTTCGGATCGGTTCGGAGGTGGTGGTGATGATGGTTCGTGGCTGTCGCATCGTAGGAGGTCGACGAATGTGGTTGTTTGCTAGATGAGGTGGTATTTCCATCCCGAAAGAGGCGTCGTGGCGACCAAGGGTTGTATGTGGTAGTCGTGGCCGTGGGTGTCGTGGTTGTGGAGGTCAGTCGTGGGTGTGGTCGCGATGTCAATGGTGTGGTTCAGGTAGCGGTACCACGGTGGTGCTGCGGTAGTGATAGTGTTGGCTGTGGGTCGTGGCTGTCAACGGTGGTGGTAAGGATGGTACAACCCTAGTAATGGCTGTGATGTTAGGGTTGTTTGTTGTTGTTGATAATTGTCGCTGTGACGATGGTGTGAGGCTCAGTTATAGTGGTGATGTTGACGGGTGTTGATTATTAGATGTGATTGTGGCTGTGGTTGTTGTTGGTCGTTGTGATGATGTTGTTTAGTGGTTGTCGATGAGGGTTACGACAGTAGGTGATGGGCCGATGGTGATGGTAATTGTGGTAGTGGTTGTCGGGTTTCGATGTTGAGGAAGGCGGTTGTTGTGATGGTGGTGATCATGATGGCAGCTGTGGTATGGTTGTGATAGGGGTCGGTAGGGACAGTAATTGAGGGTGTTTTGGTGATGGAGGTGTAAACCGAAGGTGGTGATGTTGGTAAAGGCTAGTGGTGGTGATGCACGGTGATTGTGGAGATGGTAGAGATGGATGTGATTATGGTTGTTGGTTTGGGTTATCAAGTTTGGGTCACTAGTTTGGCTACCTTGATGATGGCCTAAAGCCGGTTAGATAGATTGTGGAAATTGTGGTTCTGATGGTGTTTGTTAAGTCGGTTAGATGATGGCGTAAAGCCGGTTAATATGAGACAATTATAGACCGTGCAACATGTTAATTGTTAACTCATGTAATTTGTTTACTACTCACATGTAATTACAAACATGATTTTGATACAATAATTTTAAGTACTAAAGAAATGTTATGTTTTTGTGATCAAAATGTTACTATAGTTGGTGTATAGATTATTAATACAAAGTATGCAAACAAATGCATGTGACATGTTAGTGTTTTCAAAACCACAAATATGTACATTTAATGGGATAACATTATTTTACTTAAACTGTTATTAGCATATTTAATAATGCAAAAAAATATAATTTCTAACAATAATAGTAGATTTGGTATCAATATAAATATTATCCTTGGAAGATAATATTACTATTGAGGTTGATGAAAATGAGACTTCATGTATAACCTAGGTAAAGATGGACATCAGTTTATGAGAAATAGTTATAACATGCTAACAATTATGCAACCTATATCTGAGGATGTATGGCTATTAATAATTGAAATCTATAATATATATATTGTGGTTTAACCCTCTCTTGTATGAACAATTGATATGTATTTAAATTGGATACTAATGTCAATATTAATACCAATGTTCGTATTTTAACGATTTCCATTATTTAAGATAATTATTATCTAATTGATATTAATATTACAAGCAAGACTTTAGATATAATGAATACTGACAGAGTAAGTGCAATTTGTTAAAATACATTTTGTTTTGTTATCATTATTAATATCAACCGATTATTGCTACAATCATCGTAATAAGAATCATTACTCGAATAAGAACAATAATCAATCTAATATACACAAATTAGTACATGATAACAAATACTTGTACAAAATCTAAGATGCAACAAGGATACCAATCACCAACTTTATAGTAACTAAGGAGCTCAACCGCACACATATAACAATATCGTGCTAATGCTAAACATAAATCTTATATGTATAATTACGATGGTATTGTTTGAGCCCTTCACTCTATACCGAGCTCGGAATCCATATAAGGGTACCAGGTGAGTTCTAGTGTCCCCTTTCTACTACTGTTTTGGGGATGAAGCATGCTCTGTTTGAACTAAAACTACTAACTGTGCTACTTTATGATGCTTGTATGTTGTGGTTAATGTTGATACCTGCTTATACTTGTATCAAAATCATTAATTCTTTTGTGAACCGCTTGTTTTTATGAGTCGATCAACTTGGGGAATCCCCCACACACAGTTCCTTCTGGTTAGGAAGGTTACCCCAATGAGATCCTACGGGGTCGTTTGTGGCATGTGACAGGTTTTGATAAAATACTATGGTGAACCATCAGGCAGGTATCGTCCACTGTTTAAGGCTCAGTTCTCCCCTCGGGGTTAACCGGTACAAACACAACTTTAGGAGAGGCTAGCCGGGACTGAGTGCAGGATTGATTATAACCCCACAATAATGATACTTATGTTTTTAAAGTCAACTAATGGATTCTAAAGGGCCTTTTGTTTTTAAACTTTAAGCACTTGAACTCACGAACTTTATGTTGACACAAAATCTTTTGAGCATGTCTTTCAGGTACAACTATAGAATTAGATGAGCCATAGAAGAGATCTAAAGCTGAAGCAAGAGTTGAGGGTAGTTGTAGAAGGCAAAAGTTGAGCCTAGAAGCCTTAGATACAAAATACGCAAGTAATGATTGAGCAAGATCCTAATAATGATACCTTTAAATTGTGGATTGGGGTACTTTGTGTATTGGAATCAAGCAAATATCCCAGTGTAATTTTTATAACAAGTTATGTAATAAAGCGTTTGGTTTTCCGCTACGTTTGGTTGTTGTTTACTAATTGTTATGTCCCGCCCCTCTGGGCCCGCGGTGTGACAGATTGGTATCAGAGTCAAAGTTTGTAGAGAAGTAGGTCTGCTTTGCGAGACCTAAACTACAACTATAGGAACCCTGTAGGCCCACTTTAGTAGGATGACTTTTTTGAGTTTTGTTGAGCCAAGGTTGTAGGAAGGTGGGTTACTATGTAAGACCTAAGTTACAACCATATGATCTTGTAGGACCGGCCTAGTAGGTTGTTTCCATGATTCAGTGATCCTATGTTTGCAGCCAATTTAGGGTCTCGTAAAGACATCCATATGAATACCTCAATGAATATTTACCATTAAGATTTCTCCTATCCTGTTAGAAATCTAGTTGTATTAGGGTATTAGCCATGATAGGCGCACCTGCATAAACCTAGATACGAAACTATGGAACCTTCTGGAGCTGAATATACCTCTGGACACTAATTACTATGAATGTTAGAAATCAGATGTGTGTGCATATAATAGGACTTAAATTTTTGACTGGAGAGATACATATCTGGTTACACAATTGACTTGCGTCACTATATGAAACAACTGCTACAAATTGCAAACCTTTTTATGCTTCATTTATATGATGATACTTGTTGGGATGCAGTGTCAGGTGAGTAAAACATGATGTCTTTTGCTTAATTTGCTCCCTACTATAGCTTTGAACCTGATAGCTCAATACCTGGTTCGTTGAACTGTACTGGGACACATTGGTTGGGTTAGCTAGATTGCTAGCATAATTAGGGACATTAGGTGTGCCTAATTGCAGATGAAACCTAAATGAGAAGTATAACTTCATAAACCCAATAACGCATAGAACTTGGAACCTATGATGGGAAATAACTATAATGATTGTGTAAGGTAAATTGACGATTACGGGTGCACACGTAATGGTGAATTTACAGGTACACCTGAATTCTGGTGGGTCCTGTTATGCAAATTAACATGAAAGTATAACAATTAAATAACTAATAGATACAAGTACAAAAACAAATACCCAACAAATAATCAATGGTTAAACATTAAAAACTTTCGCACCGGGCGAAATCAGGTGACACATGAAGAGCTACCAAGGACGACATTGTAGTAACTGTCCATTTTCGTCTCCTCTCCTTCTTTTGTTCTGCTCCCCTATTGCATTATAATGATGCAAATTATCTAACTCCGAAGATCATCAAATGTTCCTTCTCAAACTCAACTAGTCTCATGCTGAGAGTACCATACTTCTCCTAAGATATGCGCGTACTTTAGCTGTATTATTCTTTTTTTCCGTGATGTCTAAATTTTTTTTCATTCCTACTATAGAATTTGTTTCAAATTTGTCGACATTGTAAGGGACTCTCTAATATAAACCTTACAACCGAGAGCAGACTAGAGTAATGGATCGCCGAGAAGCACGCCATGTTATTAATGACATAGAAGACCATATCTTGTCACTTCTTTCCTCCATATGAGCTCACATTTCATAGGACATTCTAGAGTCTAAAATTCCTCTATCTATTGCTTAGAGTCTTTGATGAATGATTTCTCTATACCTATTCGATGTCATTGAACCACCTAATCTAAAGAAATATTTTTATTATCAGCTTTGATAGTGATTAACAATCCCCTTTATTAGTACCAGGTGCTTGTGAAATCTTTCGTCATCAATGAACCATTAGATACCTACTAACAATCTTTACCTGTAGCATAAGTTCAATTATTTTGACCATGCTTTTAACCAACCGTGTGGTTGGTAAAATTTAGAGTGCCATAATAAATAAGGAGATAAGACCTCATTCTAGAATCCTGATTCCATAGAAATAAAGGCTCAAGTGCTAGAGATATTCGCCAAGGAAAAAAAATAACCTTCGAGCTTTCTGAAAAATCTGAATCTACAACTTCTGCAAGTTCCTGGTTTTCACTCACCCTCTACTCAAGATTTATTCTCTACAAAATTCTTGGTCTAACGAGTGGTGCTACTCACACTAAACCCACTATCATGACTTTTATCGTTGAAAACACATGATGGTCGATGTGGATAACTTTGAAACCTTGTAAGTCATCTTTACCCCGAGAGCCTTACTATTTGGGTGATAAATTTGTGATATGATAGTAAAGATGGACTACAATCTTGAAGCTATATAATAAGTTATTAGAGCGGTAGTTAGCTTCCTTTTACTAGCGAGTACCTTAATAAAGTTCTAAACCTGTTGAAGTCAATACTGTCGATGATAATGAAGAATTCATTTGGGAAGACTCATAGTTGAGCTCAATGGACTGTATTACTCTAGAAGAGGTATTAAGAAGCATAGAAGATTAGCTACGAGAAATCTCATGTGATTAAATCTCTTGAGGTCCAACTACAACGAAATGATAAACATGCAGTAAATAGTAGACAAAGAATACCTGCATGGAAAGCACCAGTCGTAAGCGTTAAATACTTCCCCTCTTAAAATTTTTAAACTTTCCTAAAGTAATTCTCAAATGCCATACTACTAGAAAACTCCATACCTTAGAAACTCAAGCTAAAAGTCTTGCTTCCATATCTCGTTGGGATAATCGATGTGCTTATAAGAAGTTGAGATCTAAATGGAGTTACTTTCTTCACGAATAGACCCTCTGCAAGGCAAGGTTACCTCGGAGAATATGGAAAGGGAAATAGGTCATCTAGAAGGTTGACCTTAATTGGGAAGCACTATAAAGGAATTAATGGGAACGTTTGCAACAATTCTATTATTTAATACAGTAGTCAGGTTGCCCTTAAGGAGTTTGAATCGTAGAGAAGTAGTGATGTATGGAGGTACTGGATTTGAAGCTTATGTTAAGGAGCTCGTGGAAGGAAGGCAGATCCGAGAGCTGTTAGATAAACGGTTCATAAGGCATAGGGTGTCACCTTGGGGAATCCTAATACTCTTCATGGAAAGAAGAATGGAATACTCCTAATGTGGATGGACTGTCGAGAATTAAATAAAGTCACCGAGAAGAAGCGATACCCTCTTTCTAGGATTGTTAACCTGCTTAATCAGTTGCAATATGCTAAGTACATATCAAATATTGTCAGCTGAAACTATAAGGAAGACGACGTTACCAGAGGAGCATTTAAAATAAAATATGGCCAATATGAAAGTCATATTCAAGCCTGTTTGGGCTGACAGACACATCCACGATATTCATGAGCCTGATGAATGGGATTTGTAAGCCGTACATAGACATGTCTCTTATCTTGTCATTGCTAATAAGCATGAAATTCAAGATAATTAGCTAAAATTTGGGGCTATCAAAGTTTGAGAAGTAGTAAAAACTCATTGAGATACTTCAATGTTTACGGTTAAGCGAAAATTTTAGAAGGATCTATAAAAGCTTTACTCGTGTAGCTATACAACTGGCATCGTTATCCCAGGAAAATGCCGAATTCGTTTGGGCACGGATCAGAAGGCTTTGGATGTGTGTTGATGCAACGGTACAAGGCAATCTTCTAGCCACCCAACAATTCAAGAAACATGTGAAGAGTTACATTATGCGTGAACTAGAACTACGGGGTGCGACTTTTGAAGAATAAAATATGCATTTGGATATATTGTATGTACTACTCTACCAACTACCCATTAGAATACTAGTTAAAACACAATAGGGAGATAAAAAATCAGTAATATCAACCGCATTGACAAGTGCCGATAGGAGGCCTTCATCCGCATTTGTCCAAAGACACCCGCATTTCAAAAAGCGGAAGAACAAGTCTTCGCCAAATTTGTCTCTGCTTATCCGCATTGATGAATGCGGATAGCCTATAGTTAGGCTTTCCTTCTATTGGCTTCACCCGCATCGCATCTGAAACTTGTGAATTCCTCCAACGTTAGTTCATAAGAGCTTATGACACATCGCAGATAGGAAAACAGTCGACATGTTTCAGATAAGATGGGTGGACCTAGTCGAAGACTGAGATTATCGTAGATAGTATCATTCCTAGAGGAGGAAGGTTGGAAAGGAAGTGACCATTGTGTGTGACCTATCTTTTTCATTCTTATCAGTCGTGAAAACTTTCTAGTTTTAACTTGGCAGGAAGAAATGCGTGAGTTCTAGATATTAATCTGTACTCTTGGGAAAACCCAAATCCTCCTTGATATGACGTCTTTAATCTATAACATCTTATGACCTATTACCTTATGATCCTTAGGAGTTAATAGTGGCGTATAGCCGACTTGACTCTTATGTCTAATTGAAGGCATTCACACCAACATCTAATCCTTCACAATCATTCATAAGATTCTCCGTGAGGACGGTAATACCGCTGGGATTGTGGTGTTCGTCTCCTTGCTAGATTTATCTAGCAGGATGGTGTATCGAACCATAGTGGAAAATCTCTTCTTGTCAAATCTATACAAATGTCAATTAATCGGTACTGAAGCTAAATATCTATGCATGAAACGACTCACTAGTTTTAACAAGCATGTTCAAACATCAGGATACTTACCTGAATCCAGATCAAACCCAGTTATTTGACACATAAGCAACAACATTAGTCCTGGTACGCTCAGCTGAAAAGTTTCAAATCTTTAAGACTCATACTATGAGGGAAACACACTCGGAAACAATATTAACGATACTAAAATTTCGAGAACGAAATTTGTGACAACCGGTCCCAAGGTCACTATTCTAAACCCTACTTTAATTGCATCATATTCCATCTTATGTGTACTAATAATGGAAACAATTTGATTATATCAATAATATTAGAATCACCAATTGTTATTTAATCCATTTTTATGATTCTATGTGAATTTAGTAATTTTAAGTCTTGCCTTTTTAGAAAATTAGTGCCCGGGAATTTTAAATAGACACCCTAAGTAGAAATCACTTAGTCTTAATTAAAACATATAAAATGTGTGCACACACACACACATACTTGAAATTTTTGGTCCTTGCATGCATGGACATGCACAAGACACTTAACCAACTAACAAAAATTTACCACCTAAAATACTACACTATACCACACATTACACTACATAATATCAAATTCTAATTAAAATTAAAAGTCAAAAACCCACACTACTAGCCAAAATCGGCCACCCCTCACCACCAATCACCACCTTTGTCTACCACCACACTCCACCACTCCTAGCATCCATACAACACACATGCATTTCACTTTTGCAAGACCACTCACTCCCCTCATTCTCCCCCTCTCTCTCTTGGATTTTTCACACCATAAAACACACACAACACTCTATAATCCTCCTCATTTCCATCTCCAAATCGCGAACAACAACAACAACATCGGCCTGCAACAACTCGCATGAAGGGTGACCATTTGGTGATGTTTTGAAGCTTGAATCTTGCAAAACCAAGAGTTCCAGCCTTAGTTCGAGATTCTCCAGACTTATCCAAGGATATTTCATCCATTCACGACCATCCACACCATCTAAAGCGTGAGATACGTCAAGTGTAAGCTCACTATGTTCGGTTATGGTCATTTCTCAGGTTTGACTTCATTTTTCACCTAAAAACCCTATTTTTCTTGTTGTAGCAGAAACTTCTCACTAATACCATGTTATTGGAGAGCTTTCCACGTTCTTGAAGGTATCCTAAAAGTATAACATGTCGATCTATAGGTGTAACAAGAGTTACACCTAGAAAACCCTCTTTTTGGGTGATTCTCACCACCCA
>BJCO01823116.1:0-15593 GCA_018326465.1 Flaveria floridana | reverse complement strand
AAGATAGAGGAAAGACTTGCCACCATCTACCCCTCCCAGACCCTGCTATTAAACGGGATACACTGGGTATGTTTGTTTGTTTGTTTGTTTATATATTTATGGGCCTCACAATCACACATGTCTTATTTGATCTATTTATTTGGGCTTTGGCCCATTTCCGCATGTTTAACCAAGGCCCATAACTATCGGTGAACCGTGAACGTTGGTAATAGATTTGTCTGTCAGGTAGTAAGTTTGTTGATTATTTTTTCTGGTAAATTTAGTTGTTGTTAAAGCAGAAAGTTTTCATGTATTTTGGTTTCTTCAAAGTGTTTTGGGTTATTAATATACTTTAAGTCGATATTTAAATTTTGAGCTCGATCTTATTTATTAAACGAGTTCAATGTTGAGCTCGATATTATTTAAACTTGGGTCAATTCAGGTTTTTATTAAGTCAATCTCGAATACATTAAAGAATATATATTAGTTAATATTATTACAATAAACCATATCTGGTATATGTGATTGGCTTGTTTACACTCCTATATCTTACATCTCTTGATGATTACTAAACATTGCTGGTATAAGTGATTCGAATTTAAAGTTATGTTATTAAAACAATTTAAAGACATAGAACGAATAAAACTCTGAAGTGTATTACTATTGTTTCATGCTTTCAAAGCCAAAGTTTTTACTTCCATCGCCTAAATAACAAACGTAAAGGGTATGCTTTTATTTACTTTATATTATTATATACAACACTGCTTTAAATTAAAATAGCAGCTACAGAAATTTTTTGTTTTTGCATTATTAACTTTTTTTAAAATATTATTTGTTAAAATATATTAACCAATTTTTTAGTTATCGTTATATGATATGTTTCAATCTTTGGTATTTAAAATTATGTTATCAAAACAATTAAATACATATAATGAACCAACAGTCGGACCGGTTGAACCTTTTTCTTTATATATATTTTTTTATTTTTCAATATGCTTTTATATATATTTATTAAAATAGTTATAATTTTATTTGGTTCTTACATCCGATCCGATCAGCAGACCAGTAAAACATCCGGTTTACTGTTCGGTTTGATTCTAAAAATATTGGTATTTATCGCTAACAACATAATGTTATGACTAGCTGTTTATTGGTCACATCAGCGTTAGAAAACCAAATGATGTGATAATCGCCAATTTGCCATTAAATAACGTATGCTATAGCTAAATTGTACATAGCAGAAAAAAGAAAAAAATATAAAAATAAAAATAAAAACAACAAATTAACCACCATAAAAACAAGTTTTCCTCACCAGAAGACAAACAAATAATGAAATAAACTACAGTTGATAAATTGCAACAACAAAAGTAACACAAAAAGCATCAAATTGACATCTGAATATCCTTTATAAGTCATCGTCTTTCCTTCTGACTCCCGTCTCCTTCACAACATTAGCATGACATCCTATTTTATTTTATTTTATTTTATTTTAATATATTTTATTTTATTTTATTTTATTTATTTAGAAAAGAGAACAAACAAAATCGAAAGAATAAATAAAACGAGTTTGTTAATTTTAGTTGTATTCTTAAACATGTTAAAGTGGCCAATACAATTTGATGTCAAGAATTTGCTCGGGTGTGAAATTATGGTTCTAATGCAGTAATGCACACTTCAAATGACGTTTTCTTAAAATTGGATATCTGTCTTATTTGGGTGTTGTAAACTCGATGTTTAATATTTTTTTGACAAGAGAAGTGTAAAAAAATAACAATAATTTACAAACACTATATTGTCAAAACCTCTAAGACCGTCCATAATAGGTGAGTGATAGTGATAAAAAAATATTGTCATGTAGACACTAACATAATCATTCTAAAGATGTGTAATGATGTTTGTGTGAATGTTAGATTCAATTACAAAGTAGGAGGCCATACCAAAAAAATTATAAAGAAAGATTGTTATAGTTGATGGGAAAAAAAGATAATAAACGATAAGAAGGAAAACTATCAATGGACTCACGCCGGTGAACATTGTTACTAAAATGCCAATCGCGTATCATACCCAGGGGATGGTGTTCCGAGCATGATAGGTTGATTTAACACCCCATTCACATCGTATTACAAACCCTGAAGTCCCTAACAATTTAAAATTCACTATGTTGACCTGAGGAACTGCACTTCCTTCCCTACAAAGCCATCTAAAATGAAGAACTCATTTAACAAACTCCCTCCTCCACTTGGCGTCGATAGCAAGGACTAAAACGTTTTTGCTAAAGAGATGCAACTGTAACGACGATGGCATTTGCCCCTGCTCCTGTCCAGATTAGCGTTATTGTTGTTCCTTTTGTTGAGATCCGACGGTCATTCCAACACACTCACAACCAACCCCATTGTTGTCATCGACAAACCCTGCTTTTGTTCCCATCATTCCAGTGGTGACTTTTGTGGTCTTGAAATCTAGATCACAACTCAACCATTACCTCCGGTTCAACCATAACCGTCTAGTTTAGCTCCTGGCACCAACAGATGCACACCCAACACGTGAAGAGGCTGATTTCCGATTTCACCAGTCCAACCAACCAATCTTTTTCAGTTTTCAAAACCAAACACATGTTTACCTTTACTTTCTTAAGGTATTCTTTGAGGCCATTTGTGAAGATAAACAAGTCTCATTTAGAATTTCCTTTTCTTTTCCGATGAAAACCATGTATATTTGGTTCTTTTTCGTAAACACCATGAGATATCAATTCTAGTAATCAGTTTGATTATTTATACATCATCATCAACAAGCTTTTCATTCTGAGCGTTCAAGAATCTCCCGCTCGAACCCAATAAACCCAGTTGGGCTTGACACAAGACAATATAACCCAAACATGAATACAAGTTAAAACATTTCAAAAGATGTAGAACACAAAAGATAAAATCTTTACATGGGTGTGATCCAAATCTAAAGAATGTTCAAATTCAATAACTTTTGAGTAAAGCATAAACAGGTTCAGGGCAAGGGAATCATTACAAATTACAAACACAAATAAGAAGAAAAGAAAAAAAACAACTTACTTTCTTTCCAATTTTGAAGTGGAGTCAATGGCAGTTGAGCGGCAAATGTGCATACAAATGTGAACTCCATTACCATTTCTCTGCTTATCATCCTAAAAAGCTTCTAACTTTAACATCTTTCTGATTCCCTTCTTTACATCCCTTTTATACATGTATCTACGTTTGACTACTGCGCCTTCTCCTCCCCGACCTTCCTAGTAAAACCCTACCCTGGCGGCGGAGCTGATTCACCAGTGACATGCCACCGCCATCACCACCACCACCACCACTGTCGTCATCACTATCACTTTCGTTATTGTTGTCATTTCTACCAAATGGGCCATCAGCTCCGCCAGCACCAAATGCATGAAACAAGAGAAACACGTTAACAAGACTGTTATCAGCTGCCACATCTAAACCACTGCCAGTGTTGCCTCGCCCTAAACCACCTATATCGAAACCCTCGTCATCGTCATCTGAATCTGACCCGTATGGGTTCCTTTCGATCACATAATCACCAAAAACCACTGCTCCTGGCATTGATGATGTCACTGTGCTAATGACATCTTGTCGCTCTCTCTCCCGCTCGAGCCGCCGCCATTTCTGTTCCTGATCAGGGTCCACTTCCCGTGGCTTAGAACACGGGTGTTCCGACTTAACATGTTTCTTCAACTCCTTATACGCCCCAATAAATGAACACTTGTCATGCATACATGATCTTTTCTTACAATTAAGGTACTCCCGAGCTGACTCCACCACGGTCCACCCTTTAACTTGACCTCTACAAAGAGGACATGCCAGCTCAGCCACTTCTTCATGCCTTTCAATGGGCCAACCTGATAACGAATCAAAAACTGGACTGTTATCTGCGGTTGTTAAAGGTGGTGGGTGATTTGGGGAGAGAGATGTAGTTTTGGTGTAGGCTTTTTTGTACTGGTCCAGGCAGTTGGAATAGCGGGAGCTAGTACCACACATGTATGGGCGGCAACCCTTATCGTGTGAAGAACATAGAAGAAGAACAGCATTGTGAGGGTACTCCATGCATACTGAGCAGGTAATATCTTCTAAATCTTTTTTGGGCATGCTTATGATTGATCTTTTTTCATTCACATTCGATAAATTATGTTCACAAGTGAGCATTGGATACGGGGTTGCCCTGCAGTTTCTTGAAGCCATTCTGCGTCTTCCCCTGGTTCCTTTCGCCATTCTTGAGATAAACCTGTTGTAAACACGTTGATTATGGGAATTAGAGGTGGTTACTTAAACAAATTAACTCAGGGAGGGTATGATATGAGCTGTGTTTCATCTCTATTAAGTCAAACATTGTTAACTAAAAAGGAAACGAGTAGAACAGGTTCAAAAGTCACCCAAAGAGTATTGTTTAATGCATAGAACCTTCTAAATAATATAAAAACGATTCATTATTGAGATAATACAATTTTTTGTTTATGATATCCTAAAAACTGACAGGGTGTTTCATGTTAAACCAACCTGATCAGATCTATTTCAACCTATACTACAAAATCACCCGTTTTGATATGTTACTCAACCAGCCTATTTTCCTCAAATAGGAATCCAAAAGATATAAGCTTTGAAGAAAAAAGTAGTTGAGAATGCATATGTTTCAGAGCAGTGTACATGAATGACAATGAACAAACAGCCACCTGAAAAGTATTCAGCACTGATCTTTCACAAAAACATTTTGTATAACTATAGAGCATAAAAGAAACAAAATAAGTTATTGCCAGAGTGACATGATTGAGATGTAAGCCAAATACCCGGTAAATGATGCTAATCTGATCTTGAAGTTGACACTTGAGAGTATCCGGTTTGATCTCAAAGTCAAATGAAGATAGTTACTTTTGATGAATAAGTTTTTGTTTTTATATATACATTTCTAAATTGATACCCTTACGCTAACCCCGTTCCTAAAAACAATTACAGATACCAGAAAACACCTTTCTTGAACAAATTCTTTAATCTTTATATGGATTATGAAATGTAGTAAAATTTCAAATGTCTAAATACACGATATGAATTCAAGTGCAGAACTAATGCTAAAACTTCAGGATCAGACAGTATCGTTAATATGACACAGGATGGGAAGATGACACATGACAAAAAAGAAAATGTTCATGACAAAAGGAAGAGCTTCAGACAAATTTAAACATCAGAGCTATGTTTTACAATCTGAGAAAACAAACTACGGCCAGTATGCAACTCCCCTAAACTGACTTATTTGGTGTTAGTTCCCATGCAACCAAAAAGGCAAGATGACCAGATAGCATCAATCTAGGTAAATTAAGAATCATTGTTACCATAAGAAGAAAGATATTAACAAGAAACAAACATGAAAAGCAACAACCCAGATAAAAATACCGTGCTGATGATGCTGATTAAGATTTAAAATTGGATAGACACCTATAGAATGTGATCAGAGTCTCATAGAGGAGATTAAAAACAGAAAAGGACCAAAAATCTAATCAAAATTCATCAAGAACAGATAGATTAACTCACACGTCAATCTACTTACAAAAGTGGTCCTAACTCCTAACAATACCGAAAATCCAGATGCATAGATCACACAATCTGATTAATGTCGAAAGTTAAAATAGACCCAAGCAAATTGCAAAATCACCACAATTTGAAAGCAACTACTAAACTCAGGCCAGTTACAAAGGATGTTCAACCGTAAAACCATTTCATAACCAAGTAAAACTCAAGATAACAAAATTGAAAACTTGATCCCATATAACGATCAACACAATTCAAAACGAATTCTCAAAAATTCACCACACTTACACTTAAAATCAAATCTGGATCCAAGAGCAATTGAAGATAAGATGTATGCAGAACTGCAGATATATTTATGTCAACTCAATAAACCAATCCCTACATATATACATAGCCAGAAAGCTACTCAACATGCTATATCCAAACAATCACGCGAGCGACAGTTAGAAATAAATAAATTAATCCACCTTCTTTCATCACAAAGCCTAATACGCATCACAATTCACTTCTTTAATAATAAAAAAAGCAAAAAGCACATGCCTTTGCGTCCAACCGACCCCCAATCTGAGATTCGAACATAAAATACTCGAAACCCATCAAATCCTCGGACCCAAATCTCAGATAACCACCAAATTACCAAATCAAACAACTTTCCCAATTCTTACCTTAGAATTGTTGAATGGAAACACCGCGGGATGAAAGGGGGTCGATGATCGATGTGATTAAGGGGGTGTGTGATTAGGGTTACAAATTGACGAAATGAGCGGTGAGATCGATGGAATTGATCGAGGGTGCGGGCATTTCGATTTGATATCTTGCTAAATGGAGATCATGAGAGAGAGAGATGGTGTTTTATGGATTCGATTTCTCTACCATATTCGATTTCTAGAGAGAGAAAGAGAGTACGTGAGAGAGAAGTTTGGGGGAATCGAAGGTGTACGCGAATTTGGCGCGTGTGTTTCAGGATGAAACGGATAAAGAGCGGGTTAAAACCGGGTCGGGTTCAAAACCAGGTTTGGTTGATCTAAGTAGTGTTCAGTGATAGAGCTTGAATATTTTTATAAGAAGGGCGCGGGTGAAAGTAAACTTTTATAAGGGGCGAACTCAATATATATGTAAACTAACGCTATGTTCTCGAGTTTATTTAACGAGAGAAAGTAGAAAAACATTTTTTTCTTTTCTTTCATTTTCTTTCTTTTTTTATCTATTTCCTTCTGATTTAGAAGGTTTGATTTTAACATTTATTTTCCTTCTATTTTTTTTTAATTTCTCTTCATAAATGAACGAAAACACAGCTTTTTAACTTTTATTCCATTTTCTTTTATTAAAAAAACCCTTAAAACTCAATTTATTATTTATTTCCTTTCATTTTCTTGTTTTCTTTTTTTAAATAAACTCAAAAACATAAGTGGCAAAATTTTACACTACTCATAAAGAAAGGAGCGGAGGGGTGTCTTCGCCCCTGGTAGTGCTTAACCGCTTTGATAAAATTTAGAAACAGCAAAATTAATAACAAAATTAATAACAAAATTAATAACTGGTATTTAAAACTCTTGTGTTGAAGCACAAGCATAAAACCTTCTAAATATATAACAAGGAAAAACAAATTTTAGATGCTGAAGTGAGGATGATAATATACGTAATTTTATATAATATTGGACATTGTTGATAACCGTTTAAAACCTTAAACACCTCATTACGACGAAAGCGTAAAACCGAGAAAAAAACTAACGTCAAAAAATCGAAATGAACCAGCATGTTGAATAGGTCGTTGATAACATAAAAAGCTTTATATGTGAAAAAAAATAAAATCAGAACATGGTTCATGGTATTCAAAATTCATGTGAAAAAATGAAATAGTAGCAAAACCGTGTTTTGCGACGAGACCTTGGTAATTTTAAGCACTTGTTAAAAATCAAAGTTGCCAAAAAAATTACCTCGGTACATTGATAAAAATTAGCACGTAGTAATGGAAAAGTATGTTGACAAAAATAAACACGTCGAAACTTATAACTATATTTGAGGGGATAAAAAGTACTTTTTAGCGTTTATATTGAAACTTTAATTTAGTAAATGATTTTAAAATTTCCTACAAATGGATGTTTATACATATGGATTATTAGTAGGAATATGCTAATGGTACGCGTATGTAATGTAATGAGTTAATTGTAGTTTTAGTACTGACTTTTGTAAATTGTTTTCATTCGAGTGTCAACCCTTAATATGTCTCCATTCCTGGCCTTAGTTTTCAAAATCATTTATATTTTTTGTCATTTTGATTAATGGTATTGACAGTATTAACATTTCCTGTTAATTGCGGTTTTGTTCTTTTGACTAACGGGCTTAAATAATTTATAAAAAATCTCACTATCTCACTTTTCGATTTCGCTCTCTACTCCTCTCTCTCTCTTTCTCTCTCTCTTTCGTCTCACCTATACCCTTCCCTCCCCTATCCCTTTGATAAAATAACCATCCACACTGGTCAAGAAGTATTTGTACCCTTCCTCATGTTAGTCAATCTAAATGGTTATCACAAATCATTCACTCGTATTTATTGATTTATGTTCACTAACCATAAAAGAGTTCCTAGTTTGATTAGCATGATGACAAACTTCACAGGGAAAAGCAATATCAATTTAATCAATGTTAATGTCATGTTTTAAAACCTTAAATACTTGATTACAATGGATGACCTAATCTAGCATATCATAGCTTTGACTTGTTTATAATTAACCCAACACTCTTTTATACACAAAGTTATTTGAAACAGAATGACCAAAGTAATACATACAATTCACATGTTTACCGATTAGTAGAACCCTCATTTGTGCAAGGTCTTGAATCTAATAACTTGACTCATTAACCCAAGACATTAACTTATACATTTGGCTAGCTTATAAACAGATAAATATTCACACAATATTCAGATACCACTAACACATTAAGCTAGTACTGCTTGACCTCACGCCGAACTTAATGTCTCCAATGATGAGGGTGCGATGTCATTGAGTTAGAGGTCACAACGGAATATGCAAAATAGCCACCCTTACATGACGCGGCTTGGATTGCGTCCTCGCAGGGTACACCACTTGATACATAATGGTAATATTATTGTTTTTCAACGGATAATTTTTAAAAAAAATAATATATCCATGGTTTTGCATTGCTTTAAGCTTGGTGTTGCGGGTCCAAACAAAATAATCAATATAATTAACTGGTCGCCGGTTTTCAATGATGTTTTAAGTGGTCAGACATACGAGTATTATCTGCCTGATGGAATACATCTCAAGTGTTCAACATTTATGAAATCTTTCACAGCTCTAATTGATTTGATCCGAAATGAACGTGGCTTGAAAAAGTTCAAAAAATTGGCAGGAAATGACATAGGCCATATAACATGTGCATTTGGTGTTCTCAAGAAAATGTTTCAGATAATTCAAAAACCAGCATGATCATGGTCATGAAAACAAGAACCACAATTGTGAGCTTATTATCAGGTTGATGGGCATTTTATGATGATGAAAAAAATATTAAAGACCCGACTGTTGAAATCATCACAAACAAGCACATGTCTTTTGTAAGGCCCCGTTCCCGGAACGCTTACAGTTGGACATTCATCGTGCATAATATTTAGAACACGTTAAGATTCATTAAAATAAAATGATAAAACATCACAACGGAATAATTTAACAAAAAACACTTCATGCATTAATAATTACTTTTACCAAATAATACACCGTTGTTAAGTTACAAAATGATGTTTAGTTGCATTACAACACAAAAAAATTATTGCTGCATAAGGCGAATGCCAGTCTTTATTTGTCAAGTAGCTTCACCCTCGTGCCATCCCCAACAACAAGTTACCTGCCAACTGAAAATGCATAAAGTCAGCATTGCTGAGTGAGTTTTAGTTTTATGATAAAATACTTTACGTCTGTTTAAAAATTTCATTTACTTTCGCACGTGATCATACATCATACATACAACTGGATAGTAATTATTATTATCTTCCATCATTGGTCGTTTCGTACTTTTTTCGCACATTTCATACTTTATCTTTATCTTTCACTTCTATCTAGATCTTGTCATATGCTATACCCCCACGTCATGTCCGAAAGCTAGTACTAGGCCGAGGTATATAAATAAACCTCAAACATTATGCACGAAGCTGACTCTAGTACCGGAGCAAGCGACAAGGACCTCATTTCGTACTTTCGGTCGATCTCAAGGATTAGACCCCTGTATTCATAGGCTAGCTAGGCTCATACAGTTGAGCTAACAACACATGGTTGTGAACCTTCTTTCATTTTGCTTGTAAGACTTTCGTTCATTTATTAGGTTCCACTTTTTATTATCATTAACTTTCATTTCATTACATAATATTTATTCTTAATTATTATATATCACACCAAGTAAGAAATATCGTGAAACATACCTTCATATTCTCATCAAAATGAATAACAAATAATAATATCAAAATATATATTTAGTATGCATAACAGTCCTAAAACATATAAAAACTTGTAAGTAGGGGATTTAGAACTCACCTGGTCTTTATATATAACTTCACCTAAAGTATTCTCACAGTACATGGTCTGCATATAAGTTAACATGCAAATAAATCATTTTCTACACAGTTTTTCTGACAGTTTCACTAACAGTTTCTCTGCCTTTTTCTATGATAGTTTCGCTGATAGTTTCGCTGATAGTTTCTCTGTCAGTTTCTCTGACAGTTTCGCTGATAGTTTCTCTACCAGTTTCGCTGACAGTTTCTTTGCCAGTTTCTCTGATAGTTTCGCTGACAGATTCTCTATCAGTTTCTCTCCCAGTTTCGCTGACAGTTTCTCTGCCAGTTTCTCTAACAGTTTCGCTGACAGTTTCACTGACAGTTTCTCTGCTAATTTCTCTGATACTTTCACTGACAATTTCTCTGCCAGTTTCACTGATAGTTTCGCTGACAGTTTCTCTGCCAGTTTCCTTGACACTTTTGCCCAACTTTCATTGGAATATTATGGCTGCGAAATTACCAGCGAAACTATAGTTTCGCTGGAAGAATCCACAGTTTCACCGGAAGAACTGACCGTTTCTCTGGACGAACTCACAGTTTCTCTGGACGAACTCACAGTTTCTCTAGACGCATAAAATGACGATCCAACCCGTTTTTGACCTAAAACTTCAACTTTTTACATCCAAAACCTTAGATTTTCATCCAAAACCTTAGATTTTTATCCATGAACTTATATATAAGCTTTTTACATGTTTTCATGCATAAAAACATGATTTTTTATGATTCTTTGTCACTTTTCAAAACCTCAAAACCCTAGAATCCGGATATGATCTAAAGAGATATTTGGATGATGATTCTTACCTAGATTCTTGCTCTTTTCTTGTTGTTTGATGCCCAAAAATGTAGATCTTCAATTCTTTGATCAATAAAACCTCAAATATTCACTTTTCTTCACTTTCTATCTTTACACACTCTCTCTAGAAAATGGGTTGTTTGAGTTGCAAATGAGGATGAGTATGGCTGATTTGTGTTTATAAACTGGGTGTTCACAGGACTTAAACTCGTCTAACACATAACCCGTCATGTTAATTCGGTGTATAATCCATTTTCCTCTTATTTATATTAAATAACGCCGACTTTCTTTTTCCCGAGCGTTACATCTTTGAATTATAAAACCAAAATAAACCATCTTCGGTATGACTTATCATAACATGTCTTTGAATTACAAGACATCACTGACGAAGCGAAAGAGGAGTACAATGATATTTATCACACCGCGCCTAAAACGGAAACACCGAGACATGATGAAATTGAATTATAACACAAGGATAAAGAGTACTAAAGGAAATTAATTATTAAAATTGAATAGTTAGTTACATCCAATCCTAATAACAAATAAATCAAACAAGTAAATAAGTCTTCATTTTATTCAAAGTCTAACTAGGTCTAACTAAAGTTTATCCTTGAATCCTAGCGTGAGCAAAGCAACGAACTTAGGTCCAATTATTAAAAAGTTGGTGAGCATATAGGTTTAGAAGTATACATATAGTAGATACCAATATAAAAACCAATACATAATTTTCCAAATACAAGTAAACTATTATACATGAGTCCACAACCAACCCTAGTGATTGAATGCCCTCCTGTCTAATCCCCTGACATAAGAGATCAGACTAATAGTATGCTTGTCTAGCATGCAATTTCTAAACATCCGGCTCCTTTCAAGTCAAAAAGAATACGTTGACTCAAAAGACACTCGGTATTGATTGGCATGCATCAGCCTGAGTACTGAATGGGCTTGTCAGGCCAATAGATCTATTTTCGTACTCTTGTGGCTTCGCTGAAGTTAATGGTCGTGTAAATTTTAGAAAATAGAGGGACTTTATAGCAAAATGTGTCATAGAATATAGCAACATGTATAATCAGTTTAGTTTTACTAGTATAAGAAAGTTGTATTAGTTCGTAAAAGACTAGTTTGACTTTAGAATTTGAATTCCCAGTTTGATAAAGAGAGCATGTTTCCACCCCAAAATACAAAAGAAAAAGGGGAAATAAACTCACCTTGTAAAGTAGGTGGGTTGATATTGCAACTTGTAGTAACTTGGAGTGGGGATTGCCCTAAGTAAGTTTATTTAGTTAGTTTTTGTATTTTTCAATAGTTAGGGGGTTGTTATTGTAAAAGTTCAAGAATGGTTCTCGTATACTAGATATGTGTCATCCTAGAGTAGCACATCCGACAAAAGGACTCCCAGAAAAGAGTTGGTGGATTTTCATCACTTAAGTACCCCATCTTTCCTTAGTCAGAATCTTTTGTCTGCTATATAAGTATATACCGGGTGAAACAATTCTAGATATATACTAGATCAAGTCAAAGGTGTGTTTAGTATGTTTATAGAGTATAGGGACCAAGTGTAAATATAAGTTAGTAAGGATGAGAATAAACAAGTTGTATAAGAAAGGGTTATAATTGAAAAATATGAATAACTTTACTAGAAACAGGATTCAATTTGATAGATAATTATAAGAATTGTTAAAGTTTGGATTTTTATTTTTTAAAAAATGTCTATATTGATTATTTAATAATAACAATCATCGCTTTATATTATATTATATAAATATTTAAAGTTGTCAAATTTAGGGTATTGATAGCTTTGAACAAATTCACGCACTAAACTTGCGCGAGCTGTTTGAGGGGTCAAATCAATGAGTTAGAAGACTTTCTTTATATGGTTAAAAAGATAAGAATTTTAATTTAATTATGAAAAAAATCATTGTAAAAGGATTCGTTGTGAGGGAATATGGTTGTCCGAAGTTAGCCCTGTGAATATATCAAAATCCGAAAATTTGAGTTTGATGTGTTTAAGCAAAATTTTGATAATTTCATGTTTATTTGATGTTTTTATCCCACTTAGATCTATTATTACTTCACAAATATGTTATTTAATCATAGATCCAAGCTAGTTATGACTGAATTTTATTAAAACAAAATTGGAAAGGTATGAACACGAAGAACATGAAAACTTACTCGATAGGTAAAAAATTTTGGATGTTCAAGAGAGTTACAATGAGTTGATCTTTGATTCTATAGACTCTCTAAGTTTAGAGTTTGATGAGAAAAATAATGAGAATAAGACCCCTATTTATAGTGGAAAATTTAAGGTTTTAGATTTCAATTAGGATATATTTTTTTAATATTTTTATTAATAGAAATCATATATTTTAGTAGGGACAGGGATGAATGATTTTTTTGATATTTTAGAGCTAGAATAAGTTTAGTAATTACTTGTTAGATTTAGGATAATTACTAGATAATTATTTATTAGTAATTACTTGGTACACGCGCTGAGGATGCTGGGGTGGGTCCTGGTCGTGCGGCGGAGGAATGGGCTGATCCTCCCCGCCACCAAGCGGCTCGTGGGTAACCTGAACGTGGATCTCAGCCCCCGCCAACTCGGGTGGGTCCACCAACGGCTCGGGCACCCATGCCACTAGCTCATGGTATCTACTAAGCAGGTGTCACGTGCCGTCAGGGAACCTCCGAACGATCCTCATCCCAATGGTGGTGGCCCGGTTTGCCACACGCACAGGAATTGGAGGTAGCGGGAGCTGGGACATGGCATGAGCGTACCCTAGGCCCCGAGCGATGCGGGAGACGATGTTCCGGCCCATCAACGCCTCTCGCGCCTGCCTGTGATAATAACTAGCAAAGTAGTCCGCAAGGGCATGTGCGAGGTGGTAGTGTCGGCGTGTGAGTACACACCGGAGAAAGAAAAGGTCGGCGGTGTTGACCCTGTTGGTCCCCGCCCCACGACCAGTGACGGACGTGGCGATCAGTCGGTGAATGTATCTATATAGAGGGTCTTGTATAGTAGCACTCGGGAACACTGTGTCATATGCGCTCATCAGGGCCAGGTCCCTGTCTGTGACAATAACGCGGGACTCCACACACCTATCGAGCATATCTCTGATCTGCTCCATGACCCATGTGAAGTTGTCCTGTCGTTCCCTCGATATAAATGCATGCGCAATACAAAACGACTTCGACGTTGACGTAACGCCAATAACCTGAACAAACGGAATGTTGTACATGTTGGTCTTGTACGTCGTGTCTATCAACATCACGTGCGAGAATGCGCGCCACATTTTATACGAAGTATGATGACAAAAGAAAACATCTTTCACGGCCTTAGTAGCTGCATTCTTTCGTATTTCATACACGAACTCTTTAGATTGTAGCAGGTTTTCAAGTTCCTGCATTGGTGTCATGCCTTTTCTCCCTTCAGCCCTAAACTTCGACGTAAGATTGTATATGTCCTGAACAACAGAGACGCTGTGGGGAAAGTGCTCCCTTACGGCTGAATGGATGTGTCGTGGCCGCACGTGCTGCGTGTGTAACTTATCGACAAGATCAATTTCTACGGCGGTCATCTTCCTAAGATGCGCGTGGCCCTCCTCGTGCACAACAGGATCATGGTTGTGCGTCTCGTTTCTCACCTCTAACATCCAACTGTCACTCTTTCCTACGTACTTCCCTACGAGTTTAAATGGACATCTTTTTTTTATGCTCCCGGTACGCCTACTTGTGTCAGTGAATTTAGGTTCACCACTACGATTGCATAATAATTCCACATCCTTTTTTCGTGACCGTCCACCACAATGACGCACCCATGCTCGCGTCCTCTCATTTTAGCCCACTTCTCCAAGTCCTCACGAGAATCAAAATACTGAAAAAATTATAAAGCTAGACATAAAAAACAATATATAAAACAAATAAAAAAATAAAATAAACAAAAGAATAAAAACTCTTCGTACTTTATCGGTTTTATAAGAACCCATAGCCTTTTTTATCCGATCCTCAACACCATCGTGCTCGGCGGTGTCCCCATGGTACGGGGATGTCCGTAATCCAGCTCTGTTTGTGAGTGGTACGTGTTCGAGAAATGCCCGTAAGAATTGCAAGGGGGATGTCCGTACCCTTCACCGTAACCAGTCGGTCCAAATAAAGAGTTGTACGCCTCTTCAGCAAATGTGTTCGATGGGTTGGTTTCCTCCTCCCCCCACGGGGGGTGACTCCCATATACGTAATATTTCTAAAAAAGTTAATGGTTAGATATTTCAAATAAGAAGTTATAATAAAACAGATACTAGTTCAATCTGGTTCGAATCTTCGATATGTGGCTCTTCATTCAAATCTGGAAGCTTCGGCTTTTGATAATGATCTTCCGAACTCGACATTGTTGTTGAATTAAGGTGCTTTTGGAACGACGAAGGCTATTTATGTTAAAAATTAGAAGGATATTTTTGTTGAAAAAAATGAAGATATTAGTGCTTCAAAAAATTGAAAAACGGTAATGGTTGTGGTTGTTGAATGAAATTGTGAGGTTATTTATTGTGAAAATCTGGGCGCCAAGCCGTCACGGTTTGGCGAAACCGTGATGGTTCGAAGTAGGTGACGCGCGAATCCGGGGCCTTTTGTCAGAGTACCTCGTACCGTAAAGGTGTACCTGGTACCCTAAAGGTCACGGTTAGGGCAAACCGTGACGGTTTGGTGA
>BJCO01823049.1:0-10655 GCA_018326465.1 Flaveria floridana | reverse complement strand
TAATCAAGACAATGATGTAAAAGCTTTTATGAATGAATGAGAATGCATATTTTATCATTTCCGCTGCGTTGTTTTATGATCATATACTATATGTATGTATTATGTGCGATGAACCACCAACCGTAAAGTGCCCGGTGACCGGGGCCTTACACAGTGATGAAAGCTGAATTTGAAATGAGTTCAATGGGAGAAATGAAGTTCTTTCTGGGATTACAGGTGGATCAGACACCTACCGGTATCTTTCTGCATCAGACGCAGTACGTTGGAGACATTCTAAGTCGGTTTGACATGGAGAATGTCACTGTTGCTGGTACCCCACTTGCCACGAACCACAATGTGGCACCTGATGAAAATGGGGATTTTGTTGACGCCACCATGTATCATGGGATGATTGGATCTCTCATGTATCTCACGGCCTCTCGTCCTGATATCATGTACGCCACGTGTCTCTACTCAAGATATCAGTCAAAACCAAAAGTAAATCATCTTATTGGGGTGAAACGCGTTTTTCGTTATCTCAAGGGTACACCAACACTGGGGTTGTGGTACCCTCATGATGATGACTTTGAACTTACTACATATAGTGACTCAGATTATGGAGGCTGTAAGATGAACTATAAGTTAACTTCTTTGGGGTGTCAGTTCTTTGGGAGGCGATTAGTCACATGGCAATGCAAGAAGCAGACTTCGGTTGCTCTGTCAACATGTGAGGCAGAATATGTCGCTGCTGCCAGCTGCTGTTCTCAAATCATTTGGATTCAACAGCAAATACGGGACTACGGTTTGCAATTTACTAACACTCCTATTTTTGTTGATAATTCTGCTTCCATAGCTGTCACTAAAAATCCGATACAACATCCTAAAACTAAACACATCGGAATTAAGTATCACTTCATACGTGACTGTTTTGAAAAACGCTTAATCGATGTGATCAAAATTAACACGGATTTTCAGCGCGCCGACCTCTATACAAAACCATTTGACAACCAAGATTCTATTATCTTTTGGAGGTTAACGACATCAAAAAGAAAGAAGAAGTAATTCCGGAGGAATCAAGTTCTTAGTCCGCCAAAGCGTTTTCAATTTTATTAATTTTTTAATTTTCATTTTCATTTTTTTGTTTCGTCTAAACTAATTTTTTCTCGCATTTGAAAATTTCAAAAACACAAAAAGATTTTTTGTTTTAAAATTTAAGGGGAGAGTTAAAGAAAAAAAAGGGGGCAGAAGGCAGGTAAGCTGATAGGCAAAGACAACAAATCTGAGAAAGCAATTCAATGCTATGAAGAATGATTGTACACAGGCATCGAATTATCTGGGACATCAAAACGTTTTTACTTTTTCATAATATTTTGATAAAATTAAAATCACAGAATATTATAAATCTGAGATGTCAAAACCTAACATGCTAAAATATGATAGTAAGTTAGACTGTTATCGTGGTTACATGGAGAAAGTAGTTCTTGGGGATGCAAGACCATAATACGGTGTGTCAGTACATTCAACACAAATAGCCTAGTAGACATCATTGGTGATTCACTTAAACCAAATCTATCAACAAGTTGTGGGTTCCCATCTTATCCCTGGTGTGCACAATCAACTAACTTTCAATAAGGGGTGAGGAGCAAATGAGAGCCACAAATGTGTGCAAATGACCAAAAATCTAAGTAATGAATATGGCAAATGTCATATAAGTTAAAAATAAAAGTTAAACGTAATCAAGTTGATGACAAATGACATTGTTGCGTTATGTGTCTAAAAATATTGCTCTAAAAAGAAGATAGGTCTTGCGCCTCTCTGCTGCGCGATGGCACTGACCTGAGGATAAGCATAACCTACATATTCTAAGAATTCACTGTTGTTTGTGCCTATCTGTTGTGCTATGGCACTGACCTGAGGCTTAGCATCTCTTTGAAAGCTCTTAGAATAGTTTCTTCTTTACAAAACACTCTTCTTTGAGGTGCATAGCACTGATCTGAAGCACTGTGTTTATTTACACTAGACCGCTCAAAAATTTCCTAAGGAATGTTGATTACCAAATAAGCTTGGGATCCACAAATACTTGTTGATCTAATATACTTAAACTATCACCGATGGTTATCAAAAAAATCTGTGTATGGATTTAAATTGACAAATATACCGACAATCATTATGGCGGTATTTCCCGATGTTTAAAATCAAAGTGTGCAGTGTAGCTGTTCTGGCATGATTTCCTGTTAGTGCATTTGATTCTTGGATGGTAAAAGTCTATGAATTGTATATACTAGCTCTTTCTGTTACTGATATATTTACAAAATGTCCCAAATAACTGTGTTTTTGTCTGTATGATTCCATATGAATTGTTCTCTAAAGGTAGTTGTTGGTCCATATGATCGATTTTCAGTACAAATGAAGGTTTGAATCGTTTAATACCAGAAATAACAACACACACAATGATTTAGATGAACAATAATGACCAAAATGTATTCAAATATAATCCATAAAGCAACAATACAATCAAAAGAAGATGAGCTCAATGTATATCAATGAATAACAGCTTACAAATGACTCTTGCAACACAAATACTCGATTAGGGTTTTTGCAAGGATACCCAACAATGAACAAGATCATTTATATTTATAGTAGTCTTAGTTTCGCAGATAGTTTCGCTGATTGTGAAACTGTGATGCCGAAACTATAGTTTCGCCCGACAGAAACAACAGTTTCACTGGGTAAACTAAACAGCTGACTGTGAGCGAAACTACAGTTTCGCTCACAGTTTCGCTGGACTATAAAATATCATAAACTGAACTAATCAACTTACAAAAGTAAACTGATATTAATCCTGTTACATAGAAATATACACATAAACTAATCTAAGGTGAGTATAACCTATACTTGATCTTCAATACTCCCCCTAGGTTAGATCTCACCGACTTCTCTTGTCTTGATGTCTCTATTCAGCTCCAGTCTCCCCAGCTCCTGCATCTGAGTTATCTTTCTTAGCACCTGCATTGTTCTTCTTGTGAACTTCAGCAACTGATCCACTCTGGTCACCTCCTGCTTTATCAGCTCCTTCGGGACGAGCACTAGCTTGTGCAAATTGGTTTGTCAAGTCCCGGATATCCATGTTAAGATCATCATCAGCTCTCACATTCTCTACCAGCTCCCTCACCTTGGCTCTCACTCCTCTCACTTTATTAGCCACTATCATAAATAGGCCTGCCTCTTTCCTCGTCTCCTCCCCTGCTTCTGCTTTAATATGGTTCTCATAAAGAACAAGCAAGTCTTCATCAGAGAATCCAAACAACTCCATGGATCAAAAACTCTATATTCTATTCCATCCTTCACCCTGATCACCGCCTCCCCCGTATTGTTATCATTAAACCACTTCTCAAATCCTTGTAGTCGTTGGGGGGAGGGATCCGCCAGTCTAACTCTGTGTACTGTCTTTAGAGGCTTCACACTCAGCATAATCCTTCCTTTTCCTGTCTCCCAATCCTTGTCTTTCTTTGACCTTTTCCTCTCTGCCTTCATAAACCCGAAAGACTCAAAGTTATCGTTTAATCCATTCTTTATCTGCTTTTGTAACAATATCGCTCTTTCACTCAGACCAGCATCAAGTAGAGGCAAAACTGCCAACCTTCTCAGATCCCATCTCTGCAAGGTCTTGAAAGCCTTCCTCTTATGCAGATATGTGATTCCTCCCCCTCTCCCCTTTTTCATATACATCTTAAGGCCGGGGTTGTACTTCCAACTTATAATCCTTTTGTCAGTCTCCTTTTTGCTCAATCCTTTTATGTTTTGAAAAAGGGGAGTCAGCTCTTCAGGTTCCTTTTCTCTCATGAACCAATCTTCCTTTTCCATCTCTATCACGTCATTCTCATTATTCCCCTTCTGGATCACATAAGTCAGAGGTCTTTCATCCACCTCATAATATTCTGGTTCAGAGTCATAGTCTACCAGCTGTTCATCATCTTCCTCCTCATCTATTAACCCCTTCTCAATAGTCTTCTTAGTAGCTTCAGTCTGTTTTGCTATTCTCTCCTCTCCAGTAAAATCAACAAAGTTTATACCAACATCAACAAACCTAGCCTCAATCACCTCCTCTATATGCTCCATATTCTCACCCTTTGTTCTTCTTTCTGACCCTCCTGTTTCTTCTGCTCCTGCACCCGATGTGCCCTCTCCTGCCCTGGAAGAAGTACCCATATTTAGAAAAGGGTACTTGGAAGTATCAGTCAAATCATCTAACTCATGTTGAGTTAGCTGATTGGGTAGGCCGGCTGCAGCTTTTAACTTGTTCACCTCCTCAAACAGTCTTTTGATCAGTTTGTTTTGATTAATCAACATCTTAGTCATACCCTCCATCACTTCATCCTTCTGTTTCTCCCTTATCTCCTGATTAGTAAGCTTTGTCTTGATCATACTCAATTCATTAGAGAGAGATGTGTTGAGGTTTCTGATTACATCCTCATCTAATCCTGCCCTTCCTTTAGTTTGTGAGGGCTCAGTAAAGGATTGATGTCTTTGTTTGGTCCTCCTCTCAGTTTCTCCAACATCGGCTTTCTTCTTAGCCCTATTCTCCTTCTCAGCCCTGGCCTCAGACACCATTTCATGAACTTCATCTTCAAAAACATAATCCTTTTCCTTGGCATATCTCTTCCTCTTCTTTACAGCTTCAGTCTGTTTCTGTCTCGTCTCCTCAGCACGTTTTTCCTCGTACTCTATCACCCTCCTAATATAAGCCCAACGTTCTAGAGAGTACATTTTCTCCCACAGATGGGTAGTCTTCCCACTAAAGTTATGCCTGATTGCACAACAATCAGCAAAAATGCGTGTGTTCATAGACACTAATCTCTTTACCTCTCTATGTCTTGGAACGTTAGGAATGAGGTCCTCTATGATCATCTGAAGGAATCGAGGGTATAGCAGCCATTTGTCCTTCTTCAGGCCATCACATTCTCAGCCATGCACTCAAATATCAAGCTAGCTATATTGGCCTTCTCTCCCCTACAACATATCACCATTGCCTTAGCCCAATCCAAGTTCAACCCGTCTGATCCACCTTTACGGTGATCTAAGCACATAATAAAAACATGGGCTATATATATCCACTCCTTGGAGAGAAAGGATTTTTTGATTTCCTTTCTCGTCCCGAAAGGAGGACCCTCATATCCCATCGAGCAGAATGCGTCAAATACTTCCTGGTCTGATAATTTAACCTCCTCTCCAGAATCCTCATATAGCCTCAACAATCTAGATATAACCTCATCAGTAATAATCAGCTCGTTCTCCAATACTCTGGCTACAATCCTCTATGAGTCTCCCCTCGTATCATACTCAGCTGTACACCAGAAGTCTCGGATGTTCAAATCGTATATAGTGGTGGAGTGTGATATAGCGTCAGCAATCGGGGATCTCTGCAACCATCGTATACAGTCTCTAAACCCGGCAGCTTTCGGGTGTGTATCATCTAAAATGGCCGTGATGTTGTTCCTCTCATCAAACTTGAGATTAGCCATTTAAACTGAAAACTAGGTACAACAAGTTAGCATGATATATAAAAAAATAATATTAAGAAAAAATAATAATAAATAATTAAAAAATTAAAATTAATCAAGAGGATATTTTCGCTAGCCGAAACTGTAGTTTCGCAGAAATTATTTTAGTTTCGGCAAGTGAAAGAGACAATTTCGGCAGCAGAAACTAACAGTTTCGGCAAGACAATGTGGTAGTTTCAACCGGCCGAAACTATAGTTTCGGCGCAGCGAAACTGAGTTTTGTTTTGCAAAACTGTTAATTTCGCTCGGACAGCATAACTCCACAGTTTCGCTGAATAATCAAGAACTTTCGTTCAGTTTCGCTGGACAATAGGTAGTTTCGTAGTATGAACTGCGAGACAACCTAACGGTCTCAATCAAAATAAAACCCATTGAATGACTAAAACCTAAAAATAACTACGGTCCTGAGTTCGATACTCACTTGCGAAGATGAATGTATTCAAAAATAACCCAAAACAAGACACAAATGCAGATTCGCTAAATAAACCTCTGAAAAACCGAAAACCCTTATTTCTCGAAACTGCGAAAATAAGAACGCAGTTTCGGAGAAAGACTTAAATAGTAGGTAGTTTCGCAAAAGCATCTATACTTTCACAGTGAATAGTTTCGCAGCAATTTTTACTTTCGCTGTAGCGAAACTATAGTTTCGCCAAGCTGCAGTCTCGCCTGGCGACACTACCAGCGAAAATATAATTTCGCAGGAAACCCTAAAATTAAAAAAAATGTTTACTTTTCATTTAAAATTAAAAATTAAAAGCAAAAATAAAATAAAAGAATTTAAGACAAAATAAACACAACAAAAGAGGAAAAGCAAAAGAAAAAGCCCCACACGATCACACCAAACATCATATCGTTTTTAACAAAAACAAAGAAAAGAGCTTAGGGAAGAACGAGAAGCTGAAGGAATCTTCTGGATAGTCAGAGTTCGGTGAGATTGTAGATATACTTGTCCTTTTTAAGCCCATGCCTTCTTCTTTTCGACAAGTAAACCGTAGCTATTGTTATCATGTTGTCGGTTAATTTAAAGAAGACATTGAATGACTCAGTCCCCACAGACATTTGGCAAAGAAACTTATCCTGTCCTGATGATTTCTTGAACGAGTGACATCGACTGATTGATTAATTGTTTTGACGTACAACAAAGATCCTTTTTCAGAAGAAGCTAGATACATATTGATAGAAATTGATAAAAGCTCCATGTCACTAGTCACGTAAAACAAAGGAGATCATCAAGTTGTACTGATGAACACTCCAGGTCAGTACTATCGTATAGCAGTGGAGATCTTCATATTGTGTCGATGAGAGCTCCAGGTCAGTACCATCATACAGCAGAGGAGACCATCACTTTGTGCCGATGAGAGCTCCAGGTCAGTGCTTCCGTACAACAGAGGAAATCATCACTCCAGGTCAGTACTACCGTATAGCAGAGGAGATGAGCACAAACATAAAACACAACAGTACACAGAGAAGCTTCTAAGGTACAAAGATAGATAAGCGTAAAGCTTTTGAGACCAGATGGGTATTTTTAGAAACAAGGATACATAGGACAAGAACAAAACAACACAGAGATGCCCCGTTCTCAATCCTTTTTGAACAAGGACTTGACACTTTATGAAGGCCAAAGATGTCAAGGGGATTATCCGAGTAATCATGTTTCTTATTCTTTTAGTTAAGCTACAGGAGTACTATCTACTTTGCTTTCGGGCTGAGCCTATCAAGCAAATCCCGACACGATAATGTTGACCTCCTTCATATTGTTCAGACATTACAAAGGGTCATAAGTTCTGCAAAGGGTCACAAGTTCTACAAAAGAAACAAGAGAAGCAGTTATTTATTATTTATTATTCTCTCCCGAAATCTCTACGACTAACAGGATGAAGAAATTTCTAAAAGCTATAAATATATATCATATATATTTTGTGTATTTTTCTAATTAAAATAAGATAGAATGGTGTAGGGCGATGGAGCATATCGAAAAGAAAGAAAGAAAAAAAATTACGAAAGAAATATAAACAATATAGACATAGAAAGTTTTAAAGAAAAATGGGTTCACAATGATATTAATCCCAGCATGGAAATCAATTCACAAAAACGAGGTTTATCAAAAGTTTTCGTGAAAAGATCTGCTTTTTGATATTTTGTGTCAATGGGAATAATATTAATGAAACCCTTTTCCTGAGCATCACGGATTGCATGAATCCGTGTCCCGATGTACTTAGTTCGGGAATGATGAACAGGATTCTTGGCGATACCGATGGCTGCTTTGTTGTCATAGAACAACGGTGTATGGAGAAAGTTGATCCCATAGTCAATCATCTGGTGCTGAATCCATAACACTTGAGAACAGCAACTGGAGGCGGCAATGTATTCTGCTTCTCCTGTAGAGAGAGAGATAGTGGTCTGTTTCTTGCTTTTCCTGCAATTGCTCAAGTATTGACAGCCTCCAGTAACCGACTTTTTGTTTAACCTGCAACCATTAGAATCACTATCAGAGTAGGCATGTAAGTCAAAATTCCCACCAACAGGATACCAAATACCTAAACGAGAAGAGCCCTTTAGATAACGAAAGATTTGTTTGACAGCCTTTTATGAGACTCTTTCGGGGCTGATTGGTATCGAGCACAATATCCTACAGCAAAGGTGATGTCAGGATGACTTGCTGTAAGATATATTAGGGAACCAATCATTGATCTGTAAAGATGAGGATCAATCGGTTTCCCATTCTCATCAGGAGTGAGGCAGGTTTGAGCAGTAAAAGGAGTCATCTTAGAAGAAGCGTCATCCATCTTGAATTTCTTCAACAATTCTTTAATATACTTTTCTTAATGAATGAGAATTCCTTCTGGCTTTTGTTCAACTTATAACCCGAAGAAAAAGCACATCTCTCCCATCATGTTCATTTCAAATCGATTACGCATGACTTCCTCAAACTCCCGACACAACTTTGGATTGGTGGAGCTAAAAATAATGTCATCGACGTATACTTGCATGATCAACATCTCACCATCTACTTCCTTCTTAAATAAAGTCATATCGATGGTGCCACGAGAAAAACCATTGCTTAAGAGATACTGTGTTAAAGTCTCATACCAGATTCGAGGGGCCTGATGAAGACCGTAAAGAGATTTATCAAGCTTGTAGACTTTGTCTGGAAAATCTGGATCCTCAAAACCAGGTGGTTGACATACATATATCTTTTCATCAATGTCTACATAAAGAAATGCACATTTGACATCCATCTGATAGACTTTGAATTGCTTGTGGGCTGCATGCGCCAAAAAGATTCTAATGGCTTCAAGACGGGTGACAGGCGCAAAGACTTCGGTGTAGTCAATCCCTTCTTGAGCAAAACCCTGGACCACCAGTCTGGACTTGTTTCTTACCATAATGCCACGGTCATCGGGTTTGTTTTTAAACACCCATTTCGTGCCAATTGGGCATTTGTTTGGTGGAAGATCGACCAAAGTCCACACCTTGAGTTTCCTAAACTGTTGCAGCTCTAATTGCATTGATTCAACCCAGCAAGGGTCCTAAAGAGCTGCACGAACATTTTTAGGGACGATTTGTGATATAAAACAAGAGAATAGACAAACGTTAATCAAACCAGATTGACTTCGTGTCCGAACTCCATAAGTGATAGATTCTATGATGTTATCATGTGGATGATCTTTCAAGGTTTTGAAATCGACAGTCAGGGGTGGGGTGTGTGTGGATGGATGGCTAAAGGATTGTTGATGAGTAGTTAAAGGTGAAGAGCATAAATGTGATGGTGAGGTAGAGTGAATTAGAGGTATGGGAAATGTCGGTTGGGATGTGGTACATGTAGGTGATGAGGGAAGGGATGCTGACACAGGTGGGGTGGAAGATCAAAAGAGGATGAAGAAAATGTAACATCAACTGAAGTAGCATCATTTACAGGTTTGGTTAGAGGGACAGGAGGTTTGACAGGTAATGGAGTTGGAGTAATAATGTTTGTTTGAACTGTAGGGTTTTTTGGACCTTTATCAAAGTTGTTTAACCATTTAAACATGAAAAATGCAGCGGATTTAAGCCTTAATATATTGATTCATAATCTGGAAATTAAGGTTTATAACTTAATATGAACAAACCCAAGAAAATAGGATCGAATATATGTGTTTCAACTAGCTATCAAAATGAAACAAACAACCAAAACAACACAATGGAACTACCTTCCAAAAGCTATCAAAATCTTGGATTTGGATGAAGATGATGATGTTCTTGAATGACCGAAAGACCAAGGTAGATGTCCTCAAGCTTGCATACCCATAAGTGTAAAGCAAACACCTCTTTTGCTAGGATTTGGACACCAAAGATCGAACCAAGGAGCTGCTGAAAAACGATTTTTCAGCCTTGTTTTTTTCTTCAAAATGTAGAGAGAAAAGGGTTTCTTGGTTCTTGCATGTATGAGATGATTAATGGAAGATGGAGTGTTCAACACACTAATAAAGAGTTTATTTTTGCAAGGCACAAAATGACCAAGAATGCCCCTCAAGTGGGCTACCGAATTTTTTGAGTTTAAATGGGTTTCCCACCCATTTTAAAACACCCCTTCTATTCAACTAACACTCCTATTTGTTATATAATTAACCTCTTAATTGTATAACTAATACACCCATTTTTATTTGATGTTATTTAACTAATTTAAATAACATTACAAATAATTTTCATGAACAAAATATCCCTATAAGTTGTTCTATCTCATATGCAACTTATTTAGAAAACCCATTTTCTAAATTGGTGTAACTATTTAATTGCATGATTATATCATCAATTAAATATTAATTGGTGTTTGCTAAACTTGTTATTGGGTATGACCCGACTTGGATCATGACGTACTAACCACATCAATCTTGTATGTGCCTTGGGCATATAAGATCCAACATTCTCCCACTTGCACAAGGTTCATAGAAGATTGATCCAAGCAGTAAATACCGCCTAACAACGGTTTACTACCCTTAATACGCATGACTTAAAAGCCATTCAATAACATCACCCCCTTCAAGTATCCAACTTGAAATAATTTAGGTGAATCAATCATTTATCCTTTTGTTACAGATGTCATGTTAAATCCAAGAACACATAATGATCATTCCT
>BJCO01823025.1:0-11255 GCA_018326465.1 Flaveria floridana | reverse complement strand
GCTGTCCCCGGGAAGATATCTGGATGGTTCGAGAAGGCTTTGAAGAAGGAGTACCTTACAAGGTGGGTCAATTTTAAACCTCAACAGCCCAAAAGGTTGATTCATAAGACCGAAGTTGACCCCGCCTCAGGAAGACCAAAGGTGGTCTTGCGATGGCATCCTCCGCGCACAATGTCGCGTATTCCATTGAGGGAAATGCCACAAGATTTTGCACCTCATTTTAAATGGTGGTACTATGACTGGCGCACTAGTGAGGCTGTCATAGTTTTGGAGAAAAAAGTAAAGGTCGAGACAGTTAGGGTATTTGACCCTATGTGGCTAACTAACTTGTCTACTTCAGATGTATACATCTTGTACAAGTGGCCACTATTTTTTGACACTCAAGATATCGAGCAAGCACTTTAGTTCCAACACGTTATACGTTTATGCTTAGCACTCGATATTCACTCTGGGGTTTCTAGAGAAGATAGGAAGAAGAGGTTTGAAGAATTCAAGAAAGAAGTCAAAGTCTAGATAGAACTAGGTCCAAGGGGGAGTTTGTTGGTACACATGTCCCCAGTTCTAGTCTAGTGGGCTTAACTGTAATAGAACTTCTTTCTTGTAACACATATGTAATGTTGATCAATATAATGAGAATCTCTTCTATATATGTTTGTTGGTTATTTAATGTTATATCTATGCATATTAGTTATTGTTACACACATATATGACCATATTATATAGGTTTACAGTTGTTAGACATAGTTCTGAATCAGTAAAGGTTCTAGAATGTGTTTAACTAAGTATTCTGATTCAGTCGCACGACTGGACCATGCGAATGGTCCAATCGCACGACTGAAACTAGGTGATTGAGTCGATCGCACGGTTGAGTCATAAGACTGACTCACTCGTACGAATGAACCAATCGTATGACTCAGTCGCACGACTAAGCCAGTCGCAAGGCTCAGTCGTATGAATGAGAGCTGTAACCTATAAATACCACTTACTTTGTGGAAAAAGTAGACACTTCGAATACTTGAAACCCTAGTCGACCCAGAGCGTCCAGTTCGACCATTCCAACTTCATAAAACATTTCAGATCATTCCTAGTCCGTTCTTAACATTTTCTAATCGTTAGGTTTGATCTTGTTAACGTTTTCCCTGATTGGATCACCAATCAAATAGGATTCCGCACTATTTGATTTGGCTTCACGTTTGAATCAGTTAGTACTCCGTTCGTACACAGTCCTAACAAGCATTTAAATAATCTGAAGACCCAAATCAAAGTAACATATAAGGAAAAATGCGCAAACATACGCGCCCGACCATAATGCAAACAACCAAGAATAACTGTTTAAAATAAACATATCCCAAAATAGTGTTTTAAGACAGTGCTGATAACTCAATGATGCACACATGTGCGTGCTCCTAGGCGACTGGCAACCTTAACCTGAGAATAGCATACTAAACAAGTCAACACAATGGTTAGTGAGTTCAAGAGTTTGTGTTTCAATTATAAATTGTTTAACAGTTGTAATGTGTAAGCAGTGTATTGCAACAGATAGCTAATCTATTAACAATAAATATTAATCATAGTGATTTCGCAATTAAAGCTGACTGTGATAAGTTTATTGCCTCCTGCCACGACTTACCAGGTCTTGACAAAGTTCATTAGGACAAAATTGCACCCGTTTGACCTCGAGTCGCACAGGTGGGGCTCGTCAGACCCAGTAGTACTACCTAAATTTCCCCGCTATTCAATATTAACAATTCGAAAGTGTGAGGAATTTTTCATGGTAAACAACACTATATTAATATTATACATAACTTAAATATATAGTGCATATGTAAATTACCAGTATGCTATCTCCCCCAAAAGAGACTATGTAAAAGAGTGGGGCATGGACTCACCTGATACGCGTGATAGATATCTAAGGTTTAACTTAACAAGAACAAGTGGAAAGACAACCTTCAGAGGTTACCTAAAACCCACAAGTACATAAGAACATGTACACAGAAATCCCAAAGAAACCCTAAGTGCTCTACAATCAAAGAACTCAAGGTTTTATAAAGACAACACACATGTGACCCAGCTGACCCGTTTGATTCGTTGGTGACATATTAGTTGGAATATAGTTTAATCATGCATGACAACTTAACATACGATAGTATCATGCAAATTATCCATGTGTATCACATTGTCAACCCATGTTCTACCTATATCATCATACAACATTGGATCATCATACAACTCATGCAAATCTGTAACAACTATTATGCTTAGTGTAACTACAACACAACTAATGCATCATACAAGGATCAAATCATGCACAACATATCCATATAACCCATAACTATAAATTCCCACAAACAGGCCAAAACAGATAATTAACCAATTACACATTCATTCAACCCAATCAACACATTCAACCACATTAAAATTCATCCATGAACATACTAGCATGATCCTAATGTCCCAAACATGATTCCCTAATCACTAACCACAGTTCATCATCATACATGATCATCAAAAACCTAAAATCTCTTCATGATCAGTCAAGCATCCAAACAACTCAATTAACACATTCTACCATATTAGGCTTCATCAATAAACACTAACATGATCCTAAAGTCAAGAACATGTCCAAATCATCATATCCAAAGTTCTATAAAAATAAATTTTCCCTTCTGGGAAAGTAACACCCAAAAGTGATCTAGCATCCAATTCAATCATAATTTCATCAATTTCATACCTAACCAAGCTTATAACATATCTAGACATGATCAATATCACCTAATCAACATGATTCATCATTTTCATACTCAAAAAGTTACTATCTTTATTAATGTATGAACTATAACATGTATTCTTGAATTCCCGATGTTCATAACAACAATCTAACATCTAATCATCATCATAAACACATCCATAACATCAATACATTAACAATTCATCAAAAACGTAACTTTCTTGAATAATCGACGTTAACTAACATATATACAACCTAACTAACATGTTAACATCATCAAACAACAACAATCAACATCCTATTTCAGATTTTAACATCTAGGGTTTCGGCCATATTAAATTTCATGCAAAGAACACCAAAAAACTAACCTATTAAACGTGTAATGGCTTGTAATCGATGATTCTAACTTGTTCTATTACCTTTAATTGATCAAATCCGTGGTTTCTTTGCTTGATTTGGCTTAAATTCAAAGTGTGTGTGTGGTTGAAGGTAGAGTTGCGGCCGATGGGGGGGGGGTTATGGGTTAGGGTTTTCTTTTGTTTTAATTAAATTAATCATAATTACCATTTAAGCCCTTGTAATTTTTACTTTTATAAAATTTAGACTTTAAACCCTTTTTAAAAGTGTTTTTAACCAAATTACTAAACATATAACTAATAATAACAATTATATGTTTTATCTTTATAAAACACAAAACATCCGAATTAATACACACGTTTCCACATTACGCGATTAATTCACAATTAATATTTAAAACACGCAAATACATAAGCATAATGCAATAATCACATAATCAGTTAAATTATCATTAATTTAACATTATTAATTATTATTAGGTCACCAACGTTAAACGACAACTAGTGTGTGCTCACGACACGTGTACGCAAGACCTAATGGAACTAACGGAGTTCGGTAATGGAAAATTACCGGATGTCACATTATCCCAATGTTGAAAGAATTTTCATCCCGAAAATTACATTACATGGTGAGGGTTCCATCATTGGTCTACTGCATTGGCACACAGAAATCGAAATCGAGTGACTTTTGGATGAGTTGTCACATCATCCCCATGTTGTAAGAAATTTCGTCCCGAAATTTAAATCTATACCTTTGTCTGCAGGCATCGTATTTTCTAACAGTTGAGGATACTTAAGCTTCATTTGATCTTCACGTTCTCACGTGAATTCTGGTCCACGTCATGAGTTCCAATGAACTTTGACTATGGGTATTTTGCTTTGCTTAAGTGTTTTCACCTCACGGTCCATCACCTCGATTGGTTCTTCAATAAAGCGTAGTTGTTCGTCCACTTGAACTTCTTCTAGCGATACGACCATCGTTTCGTCAGTTAAACACTTCTTTAGATCTGGCACATGGAATACGTCATGGATTCCACTTAGTGAATCAGGTAGGGCTAGTCGATAGGCAGACCTATTCTTTCCAAAATCTCGAATGGTCCAACATATCTTGGATTTAGTTTTCCACGCTTGCCAAACCGAACTATGCCTTTCCATGGTGAGACTTTTAATAAAACTTTGTCGCCAATTTGGAACTCTAAGGGTTTCCGTCACTTGTCCGCATAACTCTTCTGTCTGTCGCGCGCTGCAGCCATACGGTTCCTGATTTGCACAATCTTTTCAGTTGTCTCATGTATTAGCTCGGGACCCGTTAGCTGACTATCACCAATTTCAGCCCAGCAAACTGGTGATCTATATTTTCTCCCATACGAAGCTTCGAAAGGTGCTGCCTTTATGCTAGTGTGATAACTGTTGTTATAAGAAAATTCCACCAATGGTAGATGAACTTCCCAGTTATTCCCGAAGTCAATCACACAAGCACGTAGCATGTGCTTTAACGTCTGTATAGTACGCTTACTTTGACCATCAGTCTGTGGATGATAAGCAGTACTCATATCAATCGCGTACCCAAAGATTTCTGCAGTGATTGCCAAAAGTGCGATGTGAAACGAGCATCGCAGTCAAAAATAATTAAGACTGGTACACCATGTCTCGAAACGATCTCCTTCAGATAGAGTCGGGTTAATTTCTCCATCTTGGTTGTTTCCTTAATTGCTAGGAAATGAGCAGACTTTGTTAATCGATCCACGATAACCCATATTGTATCACAGCCAGTAGAAGTGCGAGGTAACTTAGTGATAAAATCCATGGATTTCTGATCCCACTTCCACACAGGGATCTCGGGTTGTTGTAGTAGACCAGATGGTTTTTGGTACTCCACTTTCACCTTCGAGCATGTCAAACACTTGCTCACGTAAGTAGCTATATCTACCTTTATGTTAGGCCACCAGCAGTGCGCCTTCAAGTCATGGTACATCTTGTCAGATCCAGGATGTATAGAGTATTTTGACTTGTTTGCCTCGCTCATCACCAAGTCTCTTAGATTTCCATGTCAAGGTATCCAAAGTCTATCCATGAAATAATGAATTCCATCCTCTTTCACCTCTAATTGTTTATCCATTTCACGTAACGACTAGGACCCAACGTTTTCTGCTTTCAAACCCTCTGTGTATGCTTCTTTAATTTGCTCAGGCATTTGAGTTCTGATCGTAAGCTGTAAAGCTCGCACTCATCTAGGCTTAGAGGTTTCTTTCCGGCTTAGAGCATCAGCAGCAACGTTCACCTTTCCCGGATGATACTTGATAGCGCAATCATAACGTTCAGTAGCTCCACCCAATGCCGTTGCCTCATATTCAATTCCTTTTGCTCAAAGATGTGTTAAAGACTTTTGTGATCAGTGTAGATAGTTCACTTGGTACCGTACAAGTAATGCCTCCAAATCTTTAAGGCAAAAACCACCGAACCCAATTCCAAGTCATGGGTGGTATTGTTCTTCTCGTGAACCTTCAGTTGTCTTGAGGCGTAAGCTATCACTTTATCACGCTACATCAAGACACATCCTAATCCTTGAATTGAAGTGTCACAGTAGACTATGAAATCATCATTATTTTCTGGTAATACCAATATCGGTGTGCTACACAGTTTCTGCTTCAGCAACTGAAAAGCAGATTCCTGACTCTCACTCCATTTGTACACCGTTCCCTTGTGAGTCAAAGCTGTGAGAGGTTGTGCATCCTTAGAGAATCCCTCAATAAACCATCAATAATATCCTGCTAACCCAAGGAATTGTCGTATCTCGCTTGGCGTTTTGAGTACAACCTAATTCTTTATTGCCTCAATCTTTGCAGGATCCACATGTATCCCCTTTTCGTTAACAATATGACCCAAGAATTGTACCTCACGTATCCAGAAATCACACTTAGAAAATTTCGCGTACAAGTTGTTCTTTTATAAGCAGATCCAAGATTAAACGTAAGTGCTCTTCATGCTCCTCCTCAGTCTTTGAATAGATCAATATATCATCGATAAATACAATAACAAATTGATCAAGATAGGGTTTGCACACATGATTCATTAGATCCATGAATACTGCTGGTGCATTAGACAACCCAAACGGCATGACCAAGAATTTATAATGGCCATATCGTTTACAAAAAGCAGTCTTCAAGATGTCCTCCTCTTGAACTCTCAGCTGATGATACCCAGATCTCAGATCAATCTTAGAATAATAACTTGACCCTTGCAGTTGATCAAACAAATCGTCTATTCAAGGTAAGGGATATCTATTCTTGATTGTGACTATGTTCAGTTCCCTATAGTCAATGTACATCTGAAATATGTCATCTTTCTTCTTGACAAATAGAACAGGGGCTCCCCAAGGTGATGTGCTAGGTTGGATAAAGCCCTTATCTAAAAGCTCCTGAAGTAGTGACGATAACTCCTGTATTTCATTTGGTGCTAATCGATAAGGTGCCCTAGCAATCGGGGCTACGCTAGAAGTCAACTCGATTTGGAATTCCACTTGACAGTGGCAATCCAGGAAGATCCTCTGGAAACACCTCTGGAAAATCACATACTACAGGAATATCCTCCATCTTTCTTTCTTCCGGTTGCTTATCAGTGACGACTGCCAATATGGCTAAGCGACCTTTCCTCAATAAATTTTTTTTGTGCCTTCATATATGAGATGATGCCTATCACTACACCACTCCTATCACCTCTGATCATAAGGACTTCTTCACTAATAGGAATCCATATGATCTTCTCATGACATATGACTTCCGCTTGCTTGTCGGAGAGCCAATCCATGCCTATCACTACGTCAAAACTTCCAAGTGTAACATGCATAAGATCGATGGTGAATGTGTGACCAGCAAGTTCTATCTTGCAATCTCTAAGAATATGTGTTACGTGAATCTATTTACCGTCAGCTAATTCTACAGTGTATTTAGATTCAAAGGCTGAAGGCATGTCACTTAAAAGACTACAGAACTTTAAGGACACGAAACTTCTATCGGCTCCAGTATCGAATAGTACAGTAGCAAAACGTCCATTAACCGAAAACTTACCAGTAACAGTCGTAGGGTTGTTTTGGGCCTCACCTGAGCTAATGACGAAGGCTCTTCCCTTAGCACCATTGTTGTTGTTGCCACCATTACCGTTACCATTACCATTATTGTTGTTGTTGCCATTGTTATTGCCATTGTTGTTGTTGTTGTGGCCATTGTTATTGTTGTCATTCCTATTCTTCCTTAGTTGTGGGAAGTTGCGCTTGTAATGGCCTTCCTTTCCACATTCCAACAGCCTTTGGGAGTTTCCTATGGCTGTTGTGGTGTTTTCATCGGCTCGCCATGACAATCTTTAGCTACATGACCAATCTTCCCATAATGTTGGAACTTGAAATTGTCATATCTACCAACATGGTGGTAGTTGCATTGATTCCTCTTGGGATCCTTCCCAATGTATCCCCTTGACCTTGATTAGCAGTGGCGGTTTGATTGTAACCTCGGTTGTCGTCGAACTTCCTCGGTTGTTGTCAAACTTTCTCAGTTGTTGTCAAACTTCCTTGGTTGTTACTGGTGATGGTGTTGTTGCTGATTACCCAAAGTTGATCCTTTGTTGTTTAGACCATCCCACTTGCGCTTATTGTCTAGTACACTCATCACTGCCGGTACACTAGCCATTGTAGCCCACTTTGGCTGCTTACCTTGCTCCACTGCCTGGTCGGTTAACTTGTGAGCCAACCGAATTGCTTGTTGGATAGTAGTGGGGTTGGAAGCAGTGACCATGCTTTGGATTTCAGGCACCAGACCACGCAGATATAACTCAATCCTTTTATGCATCGGGGTCAGTATCCCAAGGGCACAAAGTAGCCAACTCATGAGACCTGGTGGTGTAGGCCTTAATCTTAAAACCCTGCATCTTCAATTTCCAAAACTCAACCTCTAACTTTTGGACTTCATCATAAGGACAATATCCCTGCAGATCTTTTTCTGGTTCCTTCTTGGGTACCTCCTTGGGTGCCTCCTGAGGCTCTTCAGTTGGAGCCTCCTGAGGCTCGAGTTGATTTTCTAACTTATGTATACGAACGATAGCCTCATGAAGCTGATCACGCGTCGTGTTTAGAGTAGCCGTCAACTCAGCAACCTGTCTACACAGAGCCTAGATCTCTCCTGTCCGACCATCCTTGCGTCCTTTCATATCCAGCAATGAGTCTTCCATATTCTGTACACTATGCTATGGTGTGCTGTCACATGTCGAACCTTTTAAATTTCTTCTCGGCTACTCCTTGTAGTCGATCATGTGGGACCATCAAAGCAGCTATAGCCCTTTGAGGTGTGCAGGATAGAGGGTATAATATGGTGTCGATAGTCACGGTAGGGATCGTACATGGAACATTCTCCTTTTCTAGCATCCTAATCAGTGTAGTGCGATAGCAGTCCCAATTTTTAGGATTAGTCATGTCCTGCTCAATTTTCGGCTCGTCCGAAAAGTACGCGGCAGATATAAATACGAAGTGTCTAGAACCATAACTCCTAGACGACGAAGGAATGATAGGAACCTCGGGTTCCTTTCCAGGTGTGTGCCGAACAGGGGATGAAGATGATGAGGATGCCATACTGTAGTGTATGTGATGTGTATGCCTATGAGTATACAGTAAGAGGATAAGCAACGAGTAACTAACTAACTATGTGCGGTTATAGACTAGTGTGTATGCAACCTAATTTCCTATAAACAATGGCTCTGATACTAATCTGTCACACCCTCAAAATCCATGTGTGGGGTTTTACTGCGAGGCGCGAGCCAAACCAGGATCTCAGTCATTAGTTACTCAGAACGACTCTATATGAACTAATAAACACAATCAGAGTTTAACTTTAAAATGTGCGGAAGCATTTAAATAATCTGAAGACCCAAATCAAAGTAACATATAAGGAAAAATGCGCAAACATAGGTGCCCGACCATAATGCTAACAACCAAGAATAACTGTTTAAAATAAACATATCCCAAAATAGTGTTTTAAGACAATGCTGATAACTTAATGATGCAGACATGTGCGTGCTCCTAGGCGACTGGCAAACTTAACCTGAGAATAGCATACTAAACAAGTCAACACAATGGTTGGTGAGTTCAAGAGTTTGCGTTTCACTTATAAATCATTAAACAGTTGTAATGTATAAGCAGTGTATTGCAACAGATAGCTAATCTATTAACAATAAATATTAATCATAGTGATTTCATAATTGAAGCTCACTGTGATAAGTTTATTGCCTCCTGCTACGACTTACCCGTTTGACCTCGAGTAGCATAGGTGGGGCTCGTCAGACCCAGTAGTACAACCCAAATTTCCCCGCTATTCAATATTAACAATTCGAAAGTGTGAGGACTTTTCCATGGTAAACGACACTATATTAATATTTGTTGGTCCATTGATTGGTTTTTCAGTGTAGAAAACAGTTTGAATCGTTCAATACCAATCACAAACAACTCACACGAAGATTCAATAATCTCAAGAAGACCAAAAAGTAGTCAAAGATGATCCAATAAGCAACAATACACAAAGAAATGAAATAAGCTCAATATATTCAATAAACTCCAGCTTACAATAGCCTCTTGCAACACAATTATTCGATTAGGGTTTTTGCAAGGATAGCCAACAATGAACAAAATGAAATCTATATATAGCAGTCTCAGTTCGCAGACAGTTTCGCTGGTAGCGAAACTGTGCTGCCGAAACTGTAGTTTCGCCTGACAGGTAACATAAACAAATATTAATCTAAGGTGAGTCCAACCTATTCTTGATCTTCAATACTCCCCCTAGGTTGGACCTCACTGACTTTGCTCCTTTTGATTTCTCTAATCAGCTCTAGCATCCCCTGCACCTGCTCCTGATGTTCCTTCTTCAGCTCCTGCAGCTTTACCTTGATGAGCTTCAGCACTTGATCCTCCTTGGTTGCCTCCTGCTTCATTAGCTCCTTCGGGATGAGCACTAGCTTGTGCAAACTATTTTGTTAAATCCCGGATATCCATGTTTAAGTCATCTTCAGTTCTAACCTTCTCCGCCAACTCTTTCACCTCAGCTCTCACTCCTCTAACCTTGTTTGCCACAATAATAAACAGGCTTGCTTCCTTTCTTGTCTCCTTTCCAGCTCCTGCTTTTATATGGTTCTCACATAGAACGAGCAGGTCGTCATCAGAAAATCCAAACAGCTCCATCAGGTCAAAGATTCGATATTCGATGCCACCCTTTACTCTAATCACAGCCTCCCCCGTCTGATTGTCATAGAACCACTTCTCAAACCCTTGTAGACGAGAGGGGGAGGGATCTGCCAGTCTCACTCTGTGAACCATCTTTGGCGGCTTCACACTTAACACAATCTTTCCCTTTCCAGTAACCTAATCTTTATCTTTCTTTGATCTCTTTCTCTCTGCTTTCATATAACCAAAAGCCTTGAAGTTGTTGTTGTGCCCATTTTGGATTTCTTTTTCTAGAAACTTGGCTCGTTCACTCAAATGGGCTCCAAGTAGAGGCAACGAGGTCAACCTTCTCAAGTCCCACCTAGGCAAGGTCTTGAATGCCTTCCTTTTATGTAAGTAAGTAATTCCACCCCTTCTCCTCTTTATCATGAACATCCTGAGGTTGGGGTTATACTTCTAGCTCACTATTCTCTTATCTGTCTCTTTCTTTCTCAATCCTTCCATATTTTGAAATAAAGGGGTCAATTCTTCAGGTTTCTTCTCCCTCACAAACCAATCACTCTTCTCCATCTCAATAATATCACTTTCATCCTCACCCTTCTGGATCACATAAGTTAAAGGCCTTTCGTCCACCTTATAGAACTCAGGTTCTGAGTCATAATCAACCAACTGCTCATCCTCTTCCTCTTCATCCACCAGACCTTTCTCAATGGGTTGCTCTATAGTTTCAACTTGTTTTCCCATTTCCTCTTCCCCAGTAAAATCCTCAAGATTGATCCCTACGTCAACAAATTCAGCCTCGAATACAACATCAGCTTCCTCAATATTCTCAGCTGCAGGTTCTTCAGTTCTCCTTGCAGATCCTCCAGCTTCTTCTGTAGCTGCTCCTGAGGTGCCCTCTCTTGCCCTGGATGAAGTACCCACGTTTAGAAATGGGTACTTAGCAGTATCAGTCAGATCATCTAACTCATGT
>BJCO01823010.1:0-24918 GCA_018326465.1 Flaveria floridana | reverse complement strand
ATCATTGATCGTAAGGAGAAGAGGTTAAGGAATAAAGTGGTCCCTCTTGTGCGTGTACAGTGGAAGCACAGAAAGGGATCCGAGTCTACGTGGGACACTGAAGAGGAGATGAGACAGTATTACCCACATCTGTTCAAGGAATAACAGGTTTCGGGGACGAAACCTATATAAGGGGGGTGGACTTGTAACACCCGCTTATTCTTAATGATATGAAGAAAGAATAAAAGAAAAGAAAAAGAGAGAAAATGTAAGTTAACCTAAGTAAAGGGGATAAAAGTGTCAAAATGGTAAAATGTCAAAAAATTGGTACAAAAGTGGGCATGGCCGCCCACTCTTGCCTGCACACTTCTTTCATTTTGTTCTAGAGGGAGAGAGAAAGCAGAAAAAATCTCGAAAGTTTTAGAAGAAGCAAGAACATTGAAGTTTTTGGTAATAATTCTTGGTGTTATGATGTTATATATAGTTCTAGTCTCGGTTATGTGCTTATATGTTTGTATGTGTTCGGGTGTGTGTGTTTATAGTGGGTTTTAGGTGTTCGGACTCATTGCACAGTGGTTTAAAAAGGAAGACACACCCAAAGTTGTACAAGGTGAGTTCTAGACCCCGTACTTTGCTTGTTTTAAACATTTTGGGGTGGAAAGTGTATGTAAAACCGTTTTTACAAAGATCATTTTAAACACCTGTATGTATTTATGTGTGTATGATAATATTCCGATGGTGGTTATGCGTTAGTTATACTTAGAATAGTGTTATTAAGCTTAGAACATGTAAGAAAAATGATTGGGATTGATAATATATTAAAACATGCTAAACAGGTTACCCAACCACCTACACAGTACCCCCAACCGTATGAAATTTGCCTTAGAATAGGTTAAGTAAGCCCAAACGTCTCAACAGGGCCCAACCGCCTGAACAGTACCCCAGCCGTCTAGAAATGCCTTAGAAAATTCTAAGTGCAAGCCCAACCGCCTAAACAGTAGCCCATGCATCTGAGGTTTTGACTCAGGTGCCTAAGTGAGGGACAAACGTCCAAATAATGCCTATGCGTCTGGGATTCCCCAAATGTCTAAGTGTTGAACCGTCTGAATAGGGCCCATGCGCCAAAACAGGCCCATGCGTCTAAGTGAAAAAAAGACAAAGTCAAGTCCAGACGTCTGCATAGTGGCAAAACGTTTGAACAGGGCAGAAGCTCCCAATAGTGCCCATGCGTCTAGACCCTTAGACTAATTTTTCTGAAATTTTAGGCAAACGGAATCACTAGAGTTTGACCCAAGTTTGACTTAGGGTTTTTAATTGTTATTATATTTGCATTATTATAAGTTGTTCCTATGATCATAGTAATTATTATTGTGTGACTTATGTGGTGTGCATATGATCATAAATGTAAGTATTATCTTTAACATAGTGAAAGAGAAATAACAAAGAGAAGTGAAACTTAATTGGAAAAGTTAACAAGTCTTGCAAGCATATAGGAGGTGCACAACCATGTTGTTGTTAGGTCAACTGTGATGCGGGTTAGCTACCCCTTATGCTCACAGGGCCAATCAATTGAGATTGGCGGACCTTTGTAGCATGCCCTAAGTGACTGGGCCGGCCTTGTATACAGTAATTCAGACCATAGACTTTAGGGGGCCCAACACCAGTTTACCCGTGCACATAGTTTAGGGTATTACTCGTTGGTCCACATAGACAGTGAAAGATAAAGTTAAAAGAGTACATAATGAACAAGGCATACGGTAAAGAAAGAAAGCATTACCTTGTTGTATAGCCATCGCGTGCTCACGTACAAGAGTAAGAGATGTATTTTTACAAAAAGAGTATTTTTATATATATACATTACACAAGATATTTTTAATACTTACAAAACTAGAACTCACTCAGCAACGCTGACTTTTATACATTTTCAGTTGGCAGGTAATTATTGCTGAGTATGGCACGAGGGTGAAGCTACTCGGCAGGGAAAGTCAGACATCCATTCTGAAGTCATGATATTGTTGTTTTGTAAAGCAATTAAACAATCTTTTGTAACTTTAACATTGTTGTATTGCTTAACAACAGTATCTTTTTAAATAATAGAGAATGGTTTTTGCTCACATAATTCTGCTATATATTTAATGAAATGTATATCAATTTGTTTATGTGCAATGAATAACCAACTGTGAGGTACCCGGGAACGGGGCCTTACAAATTGGTATTAATCAAACTCACAGTTTTCGTTTTGAAAACTGTATTAACCGCACCGAAATGCACCGCACACACCTCTAGGTCACAATTAGTCCTACACTCAGCCCCGACTATCCTCTTCTAAATTTTGTTATACTGGTTAATCCCGTAGGAAGTACTAAGCCTCAAACAGTGCACCATACCTGCTGATGGTTCACCTTAATATTTTATAAAAACCTGTTACATGACACAAATGACCCATCAGGATCTCGGTGTGGTACCCTTCCTATTAAGTCATAAGGTCATGACAGAAGGCATCGTGTGTGGGGGATTCCCCAAGTAGATCTACCCATATAGGAGAAGCGGTTCACATAAGAATTAATGATTATGATATAAGTAAAAGCAGGTTCTAACATTATCTACAACATATAGGCGTCATACAATAGCATAATAATAATTTCAGTTTAAATAAAGCATGTTTCATCCCAAATCAATAGTAAAAAGGGAACACTAGAACTTACCTTAGGTTTCAAGCAACAGATCTTCGCGTACAGAAAATGTTTCAATCCTAGAACCCTAGCATCAAGATTTAAGTAATAAAATATGTGCTCTAAAGTCATGACTGGTGTAACTAGGTGTGTTATAAGGTTAAACTTCAACTAGCGTTGATTTGTTACGGTTCGCTTCAAAAAGTTTCCTTTTTAGTAAAGTTAGCGTTCTTTAATGTAAATGACATGATTTAATGATTTTAATCAGTTTTTTATAGTGATAATAAGTTTGTCATGTATTTTTAGTCCAAGGGGTTGAAAGTTTAAAGATTTGGCAGAATTTATAGTTTAGTCCCTCAAGTTTTAAAATTTATAATTTTTACCCTAAAGTTTGCTTTCTTTCATTTCTTGACTTTTATGGCACCTTATTAGTTCCTAGAAGTTTAATATTACATTATTAACTAATTAAATTTCATGTTTTTCTAGAATTTATATTGGGCTATTTAAACATATATTTTTATTTACCGGTTACGGTAAAAACGAATATTTTAACTAGTTTTAACCCTTTTAGACTTAAACCCTTAGTATTTAAATAGTATTTAAGGACTTATAATAATAATTATAATCTATTTAAAATGTGTTTTTGATCTCTTTTGATTAAAAACTCTGTTTTTAAGATTAACCCGTTAAAACTCGTTTCTACCCGGAACCAAGCGTCCAAATACGTTTTTATCCAACTTTTCACCAAATTCTTGCCTTAAGGTTTCTAACAAACTGAAATATTATGATTTTTATAGATTTCAAGTCTCTCCTTCTATTTTTATGATTTTCCCCAAAAATTATCCGGTTATGGCCCGTTTTTAACAAATAATTTCATTTAAATCATAATTTTTACCCAATAATCAACAAATCCGACCATTATGACCATAATATCCTTTTTAGCACTTGTAATTATTTTTAGTATAGTAACTTTCTAAGTTTTTCTATTTTTGGGAAGTTTTACCACTTTTCGGAGCCCAAACAAGCTCATTAGGTCTACTAGTCCAATATTTTTACATTTCCAGCCATCAAAACCAACTTACAAACATTTAACATCACAAATTTACTTGAAAATAGTCTTATTTCATGGATTAAACACTCACGGCATATGTTGCTTTTAGTGGGTGATTTACACCATTTACACATGTGTAAACATCATAAATCGTGCATAGAGATCTCCAAATCATTTTGTAACTTTCCAATAAGGTTATTATGGTGATTATAAACTGTTTTTAAGCATGTTTCAAGCTTTGGTTGTGGGTGTATTTAAAACAAGTGAATAGATGGTGCTAAATCACATAAAAAGAGGGTTTTCAAGGTGAAATCTTGTGCACCAACCAAAGATTCACCAATCTATCATAAGATATACCTTTAGTGAAGTTATGAGCCCCAAAAGACCAAGATTATAGCAGCAAGTTTCGGTTACAACCAGTAAAGTAAGATTTTTGGTAGATTATACAGGAAAATCACAACAAAATAGCTTGGTTCGGGTGTGTCGATTCTTACTCTTTGGATAGTTCACTATTTTGAGAGATTAGGAGGGCTAGATGAGCTGATGATGCTCACTTTTTATCTCATTTAGCACTCGGTTGATGTTTTGATGATGGTAATCTTCGACTGTTGAGGATGAAATGGAGAGGAAATGCAGAAAACTTTAAGGATTGGGGCTGATTTCGTGAAAGCAGGAGAGAGAGGGAGTTGGGAGTGAAGATTGCATGTATGGGGAGGAGGAGAAGGTGGAATGTGGTTGTAGTTTTATGGGATTTCAAGGGGAAGAGGTGGTTGGTGGATGGGGCGGCCAAATTTGATGGTAGTGGGGGTTTATTTCTTTTTTTTTTGTAAATTAGTATATGCAGTGAAATTTTTTTGTACAGTGTGGTATTTTAGATGATAGTTTCAAGTTATGTGTTTTTAAGTATTATGTGTATATGTATGAATTTGGCCTGTGAATTTGGTGTCTACACACATAATTAATTTGCTTTTGTTAACTTCTAGAATTTTAGTATGTCAAATTATTTCTAGAAACGTTTAATAGTTCTACACTAGGGCTAGACATAAAGGAATCATCTAAAGAAAATAGAACATGCAATAATAATAATCATGGTAGAAACAAGGTTATAGTAATAATAATAATAATAAGAATAATAATAATAATAATAATAGCAATACTAATGAATGAGATTAAAGTTTAGAATTATGACCTAGGGGTCGGTTGTTATATTCTCCCACCGTTTAAGAAATTTCATCCCGAAATTTTAGCTAGGATTAAATTTTGAACGGGTAGGCTTGAAAGGGTTTGAATATTCCTTCCTCATTTCATCTTCTTGTTACCAAGTGAACTCAGGTCCTCGCTTAGAGTTCCATCTTACTTTCACCTTGGGTATACGACTTCGTTTAAGTTTCTTGACCAGTCGATCGGTAATATCTATGGGTTTAACTTATTATTAATTTTTGCTTCCTTCAATGGCAATTCTTAGGCTTTGTCTACAGACACTTCTTCAGATTTCACAAATGAAAGGTGTCATGTATGTAGCTCAACTCTTGAGGTAGCCTTAGCTGATATGCTACCAGGCCAACTCTTACCAATATTTCAAAGGGTCTAATATATCTTGGGCTCAGTTATCCTTTCTTGCCAAATCTCATGGCTCATTTCCATGGTGCAACCTTTAACATCATTCTATCACCTACTTGGAATTCTATGGGTTTTCGTTTTCTATCTGCATATTTCTTTTGATGATCCTTGGCTGCTCTCAGTCACTTCTTAATCTTAACTATTTTGTCCATGGTTTCCATCATGATGTCGGGTCCCATCACTTGGCTATCACCAACCTCATTCCAACTCAATGGTGATCGACATTTCCTACCGTATATGGCTTCATACGGTGCTGCTTTTATACTTGTGTGGTAACTATTATTATAGGATAACTCCACTAGGGGAAGATAGTTGTCCTAGCTTCCATCAAAGTCTATCACGCAGGCTCTTAGCATGTCCTCCAAAGTTTGAATTGTCCTTTCACTTTGTCTGGCTGTTTGAGGGTGGTATGCAGTGCTTAAGTCAAGTGGGGTCCCTAGAGCCTATTGAAGAGATTTCCAAAATCATGAAGTGAAGCGACTATCACTGTCTGAGATGATTGACAGTGGCACTCCATGCCTGGTCACTATTTTGTCAGTGTATAGTTGGGCTAACTTTGACAAGTCGTAATCCTCTTGGATTGGTAAGAAGTGAGCTGATTTAGTAACTCTATCCAAAATTACCCAAATAACATCTTGTCCACGGAAGGTTCTTAGTAATTTCTTAATGAAGTCCATGGTGATATTATCCCATTTCCACTAAGGGATCTCAGGTTGTTATAAAATTCCTGATGGTTTTTGATTTTCAGCCTTTACCATTGCACACGTCAGATATTTTACCACATAGGTGGAAATTGATTTCTTAATTCTGGCCCACCAGAACAGTGTCTTTAAGTTTTGATACATCCTGTCGCTTCCCTGGTGAATCGAGTATCTAGATTTATGGGCTTCATCTAAAATTACCTCTCTAAGTCCTCCATTCTTTGGTACCCATGCCCTTCCCTCATACTTTTATAACCCATCATTGCTCACTTCCAAATGCTTTTCCATTCCTGTTAACATCTCATCAGCCAGTTTATCCCCTTTTAGAGCTTCCTTTTGTGCTTCTTTTAGTCTAGTGACAAGGTTAGTATACAAGCCCATCCTTAAGGCGTGAACACGAAGGGGTATTCCCTTTCTTTTCTACTCAAGGCATCTGCCACTATATTTGCCTTGTCGGGATAGTAGCGGATCTTACATTCGTAATCACTCAACAATTCTACCCATCGCCTCTAGCGCATGTTCAATATCTTTTGATCAAGAATGTGTTGCAGGCTTTTGTAATTGGTATAGATAACATATTTAGTACCATAAAGGTAGTGTCCCCACATTTTGAGGGCAAACACCACGACACCCAAATCCAAATCGTGTGTCATGTAATTTCTTTCATGCTCCTTCAGCAATTTGGACGCGTAGGTGATCACCTTGTACTGCTGCATTAGCACACATCCTAATCCCTGACACGAGGCGTCACAATAGATGACGAAGTCCTCAACTCCTTCTGGTAGGGCAAGGATAAGTGTGCTGCGTAGTTTTTCCTTTAACATATCAAAGGCTTCATCCTATTCCTTTACCCACTCAAAAGTTGTATTCTTCTTGGTCAAACCGATTAGTGGTTGTACAATTCATGAGAAGTCTTTGATAAACCTCTTGTAATAACCAGCCAAACCAAGGAATTATCTAATCTCGGTAGGATTTTTAGGGATCTTCCAATTCTTGATGGCTTCTATTTTTGTTGGGCCCACTTGAATTATTTCTTTATTCACTACGCCCTAGAAACTGGATTTCAGGCATCCAAAACTCGTATTTGGAGAACTTTTGCTCATAATTGCTCGTTTTTGAATAGTTCAAGGATTAGTAGGAGATGCTTCTCATGTTCTTATTTTCTACGAGAGTAGATCAATATATCATCAATAAATGCAAACACAAACATGTCTAGATATGGACGGCATACTCGGTTCATGAGATCCATGAATGCCGCAAGCACGTTAGTCAGTGTGAAGGACATGACTAGGTACTCATAGTGTCCATATCTAGTTCTAAAGGCTATTTTAGGGATGTTTTCTTACTTTATCTTTATTTGATGGTATCCTGATCTTAAGTCTATCTTGAAAAAATAGCTGGCTCCTTACATTTGATCGATTAAGTCATCAATTCTTAGAAGAGGATAACGGTTCTCTATTGTAAGCTTGTTGAATTCCCGATAGTTGATGCACATTCGTAGGGTTCCATCCTTCTTTTTAACAAATAGTACTGGTGCACCCCACGGTGAAACACTTGGTCATGTAAACCCCTTATCAAGCAACTCTTGGATTTGTAGCATTATCTCCTTCATCTCGGGTGGAGGGAGTCGGTAAGGTGCTTCGGCCACCGGTGGCACCATGTACTAAATCTATTTGGAACTCAACTTGTCAGGTTGGAGGGAGTCCCGGTAAGTATTTGGGGAATACTTCCTAGTACTCAGACACCACAGGTATATCTTCAATTTTTTGTTCCTCTCTTGCTTTCATCACGTAAATTATGAATGATGTGTGTTCTTTCTTAAGGCTCTTGGTAGCCTGTAGGTGGGATATCATAGGGTATAGTGAGTGGTTCCTCTCATAATGGACCACTAACATCTCCCCATCGACTAAAGGTATCTTAAGCAAATGCTCATCACACACGATTTTAGCCCTATTTTTAGCCAACCAATCCATCCCTACTACCACATCAAAACCTCCTAAATTTATGGGCATTAAGTCTATCTTATATGAACTACCCTCTAGGACCATTTTGCAATCTTTGATGATTTTGTTAGTTTCTATTACATTATCGTTAGCCAATTCTATGGTAAATGCATCGGTTAAGGTGCAAGCTGCCAAATCAATCAAAGGCCTAAAGGTAGTAGAAACAAAACTAGCAGTTGCTCCAATATCAAATAGATGGTAGCGAGATGTTTGTTTCTGAGAAACGTACTATTAACCATATCAGGTTCCTTACGAGCACCATTTGGGTCCATCACGAATGCTCTTCCCTTATGCTTGTTGGGTCTGGCATCCTTATCCCTTGCTAGCTTAGGACACTTGTTCTTCATGCGCCCTAGATCTCCGCACTCATAGCATTGTTTACCTGGCGCGTACGTACAATCCTTAATCAAGTGACAAGTTTGTTTGCCTCTGAAACAGGCCATCGGGTGGCACTCCCCTTGATGACGCAGTTTGCACTTGTTGCAAAAGGGGCTTGTGCCTAAGTACAGCTTCCGAGCCCTTCTACCTTGATCATCATGCCTTGCTCCTTCACCTGGTCTCTTGCTTGAACTAATACTATTGCTAACCGCCTTCTTGTCATCAAACCATTTTCTGTCTCTCCTATCAATTTCTTCTTGTCTTTTGTCCTTGTTTGCTCTGCTCATCCAGCCCTAAGCAGGTCATCAGTCAAGCTACAAGTCAAATCAACAGTAGCTTGTAAAGTTGTAGGCCTGGAAGATCGTACCATGCCTCTAACTCTGGGATGTAGTCCACAAATGAATTGGGCTACAGCTTTAGCTTCTGGCGTCACCAGATATGGCACCAATCAGGACAAAGCTAGGAAACGGTTGATGTACTCCATATAGTTTGGGCCTTTCATTTCTAACCTCAGAAATTTAGACTCTAGATTATCAAGTTAGTTGATTGGACAATATTTGTTGGTTATCAACTCCCTTAATTCAGTCCAATTCATTCGACCTGCAGCGTTCCTTCCTCGAGGCAAAATGATGGTTTTCCACCACTTTATTGTCGATCCTTTGAGTGATTGGGAGGAAACGTCACCATGTGTTCCGTCTTGCACTCACTAATATCTAACACGACTTCGATCTCATCTAACCATCGGTAAGTCTCTATCGCGCCCTCGGTGCTATAGAAATCCTTTAGTTTGCATGCCATGAAGATATTGTAAGAACACCCACTTATTACCTTTTTAGCATTATCATTATTGACTTCGTCATTCCCGGGTACATTGTTTTTGATTGTATTACCCCGGTCTGCGTTGATCTGGGAGATGATAGTTGGAATGGTGTTGCTATTGGTTGTGTCACTTGGTTAGCAATTCGCTCATCATTATCATGGTTGACATTCTCTCCACGTGGGGTTCCTGGTGGAGTAGGTGGTTGGTTTCCGGTCTGTCTAGCTTCTTCATGTCGGCCTCTAGCAGCTCCTCATCTTCCAATATGATCGCCCCATCTAGGTGGCATTCTTGTAGCATCATAGATAAACTCATTTAGCATCTGATAAATTTTGGTTTTAAGTATCCCATTACATCAAATTTACCCTTATTAGCCGCGCTAACCAATTACATGAGAATATAATACACACAACACGACACACATATATATATGTCATTTAATCAACATGGGATGAATTATCTATGGGACGCACATCAATTTTTAAACACATGATATATTGCAATCCAAATCAAATCACCCTGCAAAATTAGCATCATAAGCAATAGTTTCTTAGATAGATAAATATAGTGTCAACCAAACAAAATAGTAATAGCATTGTAGTTTCACAAATTGGAAGGTGTCATCACCCCCATAAATAATAATATTAGTGTCTGAAATGAGTAACATAGTTTGCTTCAAATAGTTTCAGTGACAGACGACCCAATATCCTTCCCCTAACCATCACTACCATCATTTCTTCAGCCATCCGAACCATCCTGAACTCTTCTTCCTTTGCTCCTGCTCTAATCGTTGAACACTATGTGATGCCATCATAGCCTGAAACTGGGTGGACTGGGAAGTTCGTGTGGCGTGTTGAAGAGTCAACTCATGACGCTGGATGGTCCTCAGTATGTCACTCAGAGTAAGGTCAGAAGGACCAAAATCACTAGCCCGATGGCTAGAGTGGGAGTAAGGATCACGAGCAAGAATACTCGGTCCATCATACAAGCTATGCCTGGGCGACATCCAATGCTCGTCGTGCGGGTGGCTTCTGGGTGGGTCGATCATAAGAGGTGCTGGAGTTAGCGTCCCTGCAGGAGGAGGTGGAGGAGGAGGCATCCTAAAGGAAACTGATGGTACTTGCATAGCACTCTTGCGAGGGCGAGTGATAGCACGCTCACCCCTATCCCCGACTGGCGGGATAGGTGAATGAGTAATTACGATGATATGCTGTGAATTGGAGCGCGTTCGACTCCTGACTAGGGGTGTCAATGAAGAGTCTTCTAATGGCTTGGTGTCATCAGAGGTCATGGATATCCATCCCGGATGTCCACAACTTCTTAGGTACTCCTCGTACTCTGTCCGAGGCGTAGCCCTACTTTGGATTCCAGTCGGGGCAGTCTCGTTAGCTGGGTAAACAAGTGCTTTTCCTTTATTGGCCATAGTCTTGATATCCTGTAAAAATTATCTTGAGTAATTTGGTTTCTCATAGCTCATGAGAGTAATAATAATAGTACTAATAGTAGTAATGATGGTAGTAGCACCAATAACCAGTAGAATCATCAAGCAATAACAGACATAAAGGTTCACTTTAAAGAAAATTTGGACCACCTAAAGAAAATTTACTTGAATCATCAAATTCAAAAATTAAAGTCTCAACACCTCCTAAGGGCTCATGCCGGAATTTACGCGTTCAGTAAATTCATGATTACGTTGATCAAGTGTAATCATCAATTTACCCAACCTGCTTACTCCGACATGTTACAACCAGGACAGTCCTAAGGTATCAGGGTTGTAGCATAAGGTCTACTAAGGTATTCCCAACTTCTCTACAACCTGTGGCTCTGATAACAATCAATCACACCCTGGGCCCAAGGAGGGTGGAATGTCACAGACTGGTAACAAACATGGCAGCGGAAATTAACCATCATAAGAGCACACAAGAAGAGAAATCACATGGTATTACATTTCATTAAACAAATCCGGGCTATAAAGCCAAGCCTAGGTCACAACAGTAAAAATCCAGTACAGTTAAGATCCATAAGTTCAATAACATCAAATTATATTGTTCAAAAGTGAAATTAAACTAAACAATGCCATGTGGTGGTCACGGAACTAGGTGATAAATAAGAGGTCTTCTAATCAACCGAGCTTCTGTCAAGGGTTACTTGAAACATGCACAAAAAGATTTTGTGTCAACTAAAAAGTTGGTGAATTCAAGTGCTTAAAGTTTATAAATAAAAGGACTCTTTAGAATCCATAAAGTTGATTTTAAAAACATAAGTATCACTATTGTGGGGTCACAATCAATCCTGCACCCAGTCCCAGCTAGCCTCTTCTAAATTTTGTTATGCCGGTTAATCCCTTAGGAAGAACTGAGCCTCAAACAGTGCACCATACATGCTGGTGGTTCACCTTAGTATCTTATAAAAACCTGTTTCATGACACAAACGACCCCGTAGGATCTCAGTGTTGTACCTTTCCTAATAAATCATGGGGTCATGACGGAAGGCACTATGTGTGGGGGATTCCCTAAGTAGATCTACCCATATAGTACAAGTGGTTCATACAAGAATTAATAATTGTGATACAAGGGTTGTAGCCTAGGGTCTACTAAGGTATTCCCGACTTCTCTACAACCAGTGGCTTTAATACCAATTTGTCATAACCCAGGCCAAAGGAGGGTGGAATGTCACACACTGGTAACAAACATGGCAGGGGAAACTAGCAAACACAAGAGCACACAAGAAGGGAAATCACATAGCATTACATTTCATTAAACAAATCCAGGCTATAAAGTCGAGCCCGGGTCACGACAGTAAAAATACAGTACAATTTAGATTCATAAGTTTAATAACATCAAATTTCCATAAGTGAAATAAACTAAACAATGCCATGTGGTGGTCACGGAACTAGGTGACCCATAAGAGGACTTCTAATCAATTGAGCTTCCATCAAGGGTTATATGAAACATACTCAAAAAGATTTTCTATCTACTAAAAAGTTGGTGAATTCAAGTGCTTAAAATTTAAAAACAAAAGGACTCTTAGAATCCATAAGTTGATTTTAAAAACATAAGTATCACTGTTATGGGGTCACAACAAACTCTACATATAGTCCCGGCTAGCCTCTTCAAAATTTTGTTATACTTGTTAATCCGGTAGGAAGAACTGAGCATCAAACAGTGCACCATACCTGCTGATGGTTCACACTTAGTATCTTATAAAAACCCGTTACATAGCACAAACGACCCCGCAGGATCTCAGTGTGGTACCCTTCCTGTTAAGTCATAGGGTCGTGATAGAAGGCACTGTGTGTGGGGGATTCCCCAAATAGATCTACACATATAGGACAAGCGGTTCACACAAGAATTATTGATTGTGATATAAGTAAAAGCAGGTTCTAACATTATCCATAACATACAGGCGCCATACAATAGCATAATAATAATTTCAGTTTAAATAAAGCGTGTTTATCCAAAATCAATAGTAAAAGAGGAACACTAGAACTCAACTTAGGTTTCCCGCAACAGATGTTCGCGTACAGAAAATGATTCAATCCTAGCACCCTAGCATCAAGATTTAAGTAATAAGCTATGTGCTGTAAGGTCATGACAGGTGTAACTAGGTGTGTTATATGGTTAAAAGTTCAACTAGCTTTGATTTGTTCAGGTTCGCTTCAAAAAGTTTTCTTTTTAGGAAAGTTAGGTTCCTTAATGTAAATGACATGTTTTAGTGATTTTAATCAGTTTTTTTATAGTGACAATAAGTTTTTCATGTATTTTTAGTCAAAAGGGTTGAAATTTTAGAGATTTGGTAGTATTTACAGTTTAGTCCTTTAAGTTTCAAAATTTGCAGTTTTTACCCTAAAGTTTACTTTCTTTCATTTCTTGACTTTTATGGCTCCTTATTAGTTTCTCGAAGTTTAATAGTACATTATTAACAAATTAAATTACAATTTTTCTAGAATTTAGATTGGGGTATTTAAAACTTATATTTTTAGTTATTTGTTATGGTAAAACCGAAGATTTTAACAACTAGTTTTAACCCTTTTAGATTTTTACCCTTAGTCTTTAAATAGTATTTTAAGAACTTCTAATAAGCTTTATAATCTATTTAAAATGGGTTTTTGAGCTCTTTTGAACCCATTAAAACGTGTTTCTACCCGGAACCGAGCGTCCAAATACGTTTTTATCAAACTTTTCACCAAATTCTTTACTTGAGGTTTCTAACTTATTAAAATATTATGATTTTTATAAATTTTAGGTCTCTCCTTCTATTTTTAAGATTTTACCCAAAATTACCCGGTAAAGGCCCGTTTTTAACGAATAATTTCATTTAAATCATAACTTTAACCCAATAATCAACAAATCTAACCATTATGACCATAATATAATTTTTAGTGCCTGTAAATCTTTTAAATATAGTAACTTTCTAAGTTTTTCTATTTTTGTGAAATTACCACTTTTCGTGTCCCCAAACAAGCTCATTAGGTCTACTAGTTCATTCTTTTTACATTTCTAGCCATCAACACCAATTTACAAACATTTAACATCACTAAATTTATTGGAAAAGAGTCTTATTTCACGGATTAAACACTCATGGCATATATGTTGCTTTTAATGGGTGATTTACACCATTTACACATGTGTAAACATCATAAATCGTACATAAACATCTCCAAATCATTTGTAACTTTCAAATCAGGTTATTATGGTGTTTATAAAATGTTTTTAAGAAGGTTTCAAGCTTTGATTGGGAGGGTTTTCAAAAAAAGTGAATAGATGTTGCTAAATCACATAAAAAGGGGTTTCAAGGTGAAATCTTGAACACCAACCAAAGATTCACCAATTTATCATGAGATATACCTTGAGTGAAGTTATGAGCCCCATAATAAGAAGATTATAGCAGTAAGTTTATGTTAGCAAAAGTAAAATAAGATTTTTGGTATATTATAGAGGAAAATCACAAGAAATAGCTTGGTTTGGGTGTGTTGAAGTTTACTCTTTGGATAGTTCACGATTTTGAGAGATTAGGAGGGCTAGATGAGGTGATAATGCTCGAACATGGACTGGAGTAGCTTGTTTTTGCAAGAACCGTGTATGAAACTCCACCAAAACTCACTTTTTAGCTCGTTTAGCACTCGGGTGATGTGGGATGATGCTAATCTTTGACTCTTGAGGCTGAAATGGAGAGGAAATGCAGAAAACTTGAAGGATTAGGGCTGATTTCATGAAAGAGGGAGAGGGAGGTAGTTAGGAGTGAAGATTACATGTATGGAGAGGAGGAGAAGATGGAGTGTAGTTGTAGTTTTATGGGATTTCAAGGGTAAGAGGTGGTTGGTGGATGGGGTGGCCGAATTTGGTGGTAGTGGGGGTTTATTTTATTTTTTATAAATTAGTATATGCAGTGAAATTTTGTTGTATGGTGTGGTATTTTAGATTGTAGTTTCTAGTTAGGTGTTTTTAAGTATTATGTGTATATGTATGAATTTGACCCGTGAATTGGATGTGTGCACGCATAATTAATTTGCTTTCGGTTAAGTTCTAGAATTTTAATGTGTCAAACTATTTCCAGAAATGTTTAATAATTCTACACTGGGGCTAGATATAAAGGAATCGTCTAAAGAAAATAGAACATGCAATAATAATAATCATGGTAGAAACAAGGTAATAGTAGTAATAATAATAACAACAACAACAACAACAACAACAACAACAACAACAACAACAACAACAACAATAATAATAATAATAATAATAATAATAATAATAATAATAGTAATAATAGTAGTAGTAAAATGCATGGGATTAAATTTTAGAATTATGACCTAGGGGTCGGTTGTTACAACCCATTTGTGTGATTGTGTGAATATTTACAACGTATGATTACCTATGTGCATACGATGTATACACTTGTACTGTTTCCATAACGGATGACTAAAATCAGTAATACATTGTGGGATGGTACTGTATTCACAGCGGATGTTTGAGAGACATCATCCGCTATAAACACTTCGTGTATTTTGAGAGTTAATGGTTTACTATAGCTACAGCGGATGTATGTTTGCATGTCCATTGTGTCAACACTTGACAAATTTCCAAAAAAATAAATTTGTTTAGAAACTTTTGATCATCCGTTATGCACCTTAACGCATACGCTGTAAAGACTTAAAATTTCTGTTTTTGCTTGAAAATTATTTTGAAATGTTTCAAAATTTGAATGTTCGTTAAAATTTTATAATTTTAACATAATCAATATATGGATAATAAAATGTCACTCACAAGCAATATTGTCCATGTATAACCTTGCTTTATTTAAAACTTAAAATTTAAAATAAAATTTTGAAAATTGTATGATTATGCACATATGGTTTGCTGAATTTGATGTTTCCATGTTCATTTTTCTCCCTCTAAATTTTTTAATATTTTATATAAAGTTTATAAAATGACAAAAAATTTAAATCTGGTTTTTGAAATTTACAAAGTCCAAAGTGATTGTTTGTATGATAACCTTGGTTAGAAGGATAAGTTTATCTAACTAAGAATGAATGTTTTGTTTGCTATGGTAAGAATCATTTGCACATAACATTAGATCATACTAGTCATAAATCCTCATCGAGATGTTTCAATAATGGTTAAGAATAGACATAGACTAATACAATATTGATTGTAGATATTGTTATCCACTTAAACTCATGCATGATATTAATGATTTATTGAAACAGTGAGTGATTTATCATATTTTGGGTGTATTAAAATGACTTGTATGTAACCCACATCTAATTGTATGTTGAGATCAATCCTCCTCAAAATATGCCAGTAAACACTTGCAATACTTATGACCTAGTCACTTAGAAGTATAAATTCTCAAATTTGATCCTTCTTGTTTGATCCATATTGTGATTCTTTTCTCTTCACTTTGGAAATGTGATCCACTTTGGGATTCTTTTGATTCATTCACCAGGTATGTAGTCTAAATGACTTTATTAATTATGAATCCAAGAAGGACAAGTTCCCTTTTGGGAATCTTTTTAGATCACAATGTAGGTCATTCATATCTGTGCTTAGTACAACAAAGAAGGCCTGAGTGTATTTCAGGTCTACGATAATCATAACAAAGGAGACACTTGTATGATAGAGCAATTTATAAACTGTTTCACTTGGTGTATAGCAGTTACTTTACAAGCAATTTTTATTGGATAGACGAATACTTATCATAAACCAAGATGGGTGTAGCTTACCACATAATCATGAGACTTTAATTCATCACTGTATGTGATGTTATATGTCCCATGCTGAGCCTATCCACACATCAAACAAAAATATTCTCAGTCTTTATTAGTAGAAAATGACTCAAGTGAAGAATTAAGCTAGTGTACTATCATATCTCATGTGGTGTCATGTATGATTCAAACTTTTTTGTTATTTGGAAAACATGAATGCGTGTTTGATAACTTGATTTTGAACGATTGTATGGTTGATAAGAAACATGGACTTTGAAAAAATCAAAGTGGATGACATCATTCTTGGATCCACCAACATCCAACTTTGTAGCGAGTTTAAGGCTCTTATGTAATCGAAATTTCAAACGAGCTCAATGGGAGAACTTACATTCTTCCTTGGTCTACAAGTTCAACAATCTGTTGAAGGAATTTTCATTAACCAAAGCAAATATGTGAATAAGATCTTAAAGAAATATAGTATGACTGAATGCACAAATAGCAAAACACCATTTGCAACTAGACTGATGTGTGGCACAGATCTAGAAGGAACATCAATTGATCAAAAGCTCTACGGATCTATTATAGGCTTCCTAATGTACCTAACAACAAGCAAACTAGACATCATGTATGTAGTTTGCATGTGTGCAAGATACCAAGCAGATCTAAAAGAATCACACGTCAATGCAGTAAAGAGAATCTTTAGATACTTAAAAGGAAAACCAGCACTTGGTTTGTGGTATCCCAAAGATGAAGACTTCTCTTTATATGCATACATAGAAAGTGATTATGGTGGATGTAATAAAAAAATACATAATAAAAGGATGTCAGTGTCTTGGATCAAGATTAATCTCCTGGTAATGCAAGAAACAAACAAACATGTCTGTGTCAACAACTGAAGCAAAACATATAGCTACTTTTGCATGTTGTTCTCAATTACTTCGGAGTCAAAACTAAATGATTGACTATGACTTTAATTTTCTTAAAACACCTATACACATAGACAATTTTGCTGCCATGTTTATCACTGACAATCTTGTTTAGCATTCAAAAACCAAACACATAGATATCAGATATCACTTTCTAATATATTGCTCAAAAAGGGTCTAATAAAGTTGACTAAGTTTCATACAGACAATCAATTGGCTGACCGTTTTATAAAACCTTTTGATTCAACAAGATTTGAATTCCTGGTTCAATATTGGTATTATCAACTATGAGCCAATGAAGTAATGTTTTCAAACACTAGCATCAGGCAAGTTTGATTTTTTCAAAGTACACTACAAAGTTGGATGTTGGTGGATCCAAGAATGATGTCATCCACATAGACTTGAACAATAACCAGGTCTTGTCCTTTTTTTCTTATGGAACAATGTCAGATTAATCTTTCCTCTTATGTACCCATTCTGTAGTAGGAACTTATAAAAAGTTTCATACCACTTCTTAGGTACTTGATGAAGACCATATAGAGCTTTATCTAACTTGTAGACTCTATGAGATAAGTTTGGGTCTTCAAACCCTAGTGATTGAGCAACATATACCTCTTTATCTATTTTTTCATAGAGGAATGCGCATTTGACATCCATTTAAAAGACAGTGAAATTCTTGGATGAGGCATATGCAAGGAACACTCTGATTGCCTCTAGTCTAGCTAAAGGAGCAAAGACATCATCGTAATCAATGCCTTCATCTTGAGTGTATCCTTGGACAATAAGCCTATCTTTGTTTCTGATGATAATCCCTCTATTATCTGCCTTATTTCTAAATAGCCATCTTATGCCAATGGCATATTGACCATCGGGGAGGTCAACTAACTGCCAAACCTCTTGCTTTTTGAATTGTTGTAGTCCTCTTGCATTGCTTCTATCTAATTGTTGTCTTTGAGTGCTTCAGTGATGTTTTTAGGTACAGTCAGTGATAGAAAATAGGAAAACAAGTGAATGTTTGTTGTATCAGTTTGACTTCGTGTCAATCTAACATTGAGGTCACCAATAATGTTCTCCAAAGGATGATATTTGTGAGCTCTTGTGGTTTCAATCTGATCAACAAGGATAGCTGAATCAAGATTGTTGATTGTTTGATCTAGTGTGGATGGATGAAGAAGGATATTTAAAGTGGTGGGATTATCTGAGTGTGAAGGTTCATTGAATGTTTATGGTGAATCATGAACGAAATCTAAGATTTCTTCATCATGATATGTATCTGGTAATGAATGATAGTCATCATCTTCTTCAACAATGTCTGGATGTTGTGACCTTGTTTGTTTACTTGGTTGAGGATTACCAGAAGGTTGTGGTTGATTGATTACTAGTGTTTATGATGATGGACTTGGTTCTGATGTTCCTCTGGATGTGTTTGTTTGATCTTGAGGAAGTGTAACTGTTCTACTTAAAGGAGTAATGTTTGTTCTCCTTGGAGGATCAACAATTAAAGGAACATCATTTGTTGGAGGAGGTACCACTGGATATTCAATATCTCCTTTTGTACAAAACAACAAAGTAAGATATGTCAAACGATTTTGTTAGTGTTTCAATATCAAACAACCAGTTTGATCCATTGACTTTCTTTGTGAAAGAATATTCATTAAAAACAACATTTGTTGTTTCTTCCATAATATTTAGTCTTCGATTGTATACTCTGTAAGCTTTTGAGCTTCCAGAATATCGAACAAAGAATCCATTATTTGCTTTTGGATCAAACTTGGATAAATGTTCTCTGGTGTTTAATATTGAAACAGAATATCCAAATGCTTTAAGAAAGCCAATGAATGGTTTTCTTTTAAACATTAACTCATATGGAGTTTTATTTTGTTCTTTAACGATTAAAGTTCTGTTTTGAATGTAGCAAGATGTATTGATTGCTTCATCCTAAAAGGATATAGAAAATAGAGAGTCAGCTAGCATAGATCTGGCTGCTTCTATCAATGTTCTATATCTTCTTTCAGCAACTCCATTATCTGATGAGTTCTTGCTACACTGAATTGATAACTCATTCCTTTGTCTGCATAAAAATAGGAAATTAAGTCATTCTTAAATTTAGTACCATTATCACTTACTAAAGATTTAACTTTAAGATCCAATTAATTCTTAATCCTAGTGATAAATGATTTGATAGTTTCTGAAGTTTTTGACTTGTGTAGTAGAAAGAAAAACCAGGTGAAACTAGAATAGTCATCTACTATAACAAGACAGCATTTTTGCTTAAGATGTGTGTTGGACCAAATAAGTCCATGTGAAGCAATTTAAGTGGTGTGTTGTTAGAGTTTACCAATTTTGACTTATGGGACACTCTGTGTTGTTTGCCATACAGACATGCAGTGAAGTAGTCTATACATAAAAAAAAATTTTGTGGTAAACCTATTACTAAGTCTCCTTGTAAAAGTTATTTGTTCTGCTTAAATTTGAGTGACCTAATCGTCTATGACATAATTAGGAAACATCTTCTGTTGCTTTGATAATAAACATGTTTCAAGGGTTGATACTGAAATAATGTTCATATCAACTATGTATGTGTTGTTCTGACGAGGTGTTTTCAAAAGGATGCAATCTTCAGTTTGAAAACCCATCTTGAGGATGTAGCATTTGCTATAGTCAAACAAGCTTGCATATCCCTTATCATAGATTTAGGATGCACTGAGAAGATTGAACTAGAGATTAGAGCAGTAGTTGACATTTTCAAAGCTTATCAACCCATTGGATATTGTTCCTTCTCCTATAATCTTTCCACCTGTTTTATCACCTCTAAAGGATACGTTTCCTCCATGTTTGCTTTTAAAATCCCGAAGGAGGGAACAATTTCCAGTCATGTGTTAGGAGCATCCACTATCAACATACCATACGTTGTCATCCTTCTTTGATGTCCCTACACAAGTAAAGAGATCAGTTAGAGGGTGCAACTCAAGCCAAGATGGTCTTGGGTTTTCCGTATTTTCCCACAACACATATTTCTTCTAATGTGGCATTGTGTGATGGGTTATGAATTCTAAATACACTAGATATCCTTTATATATGTTTTGCTCTATCTGGAGAAGTGCTTTGTGCTCTTCTCCTTTGAGAGCTAATTTCAGATGTTGCTCTGTTTTGAGACTTATGTCTCCTATTTGTTTTAAAGTTATCATAAAATGTTTTATCATTATTCAATGCAACTTTAGTGTGAGGAGTTTGTCTTGGTGCTTTCCTCTGTTCTTGTTAGGAACAACTGTATGTTTCTCAGTTGATTTCTAAACTTGATTTTGTTTGGATTGCTTCTTATTTTTCTTATTGAAAAAACAATTAGCAGTGCTATGATTGTTTCTTTCTGATATTTAACAATAATTATCAAAGTGACATGATTATGTAATGTGATTGTTCATGTTACAGTACTTGCAGTACTTGCCATATTCGCACGTCTTTGTAGTGTGGGTGTACTGATCACACCACTCACAATAGGAAAATTAGTAGTACTCTGTTTGTTAGAAACTTTTGATTTTAAATTTTATTTAAAAGGTATTTCAAAAGTTACAATTGGTTGTTTTGATTGAACAAGGATTTTTCCTTTCCCTTTGTTTGTTTGTTTAATGAAAGGAGTGGAAGATTCAGCCTTTCTTCCACCTGTGCAGACGTTAAAAACTTGTGTCTGCTTTAGTTGTTTGTTTGGGGCATCTACCACACTTAAAATGTTTTTGGTTTTAGTAATTGGTGGATCTGACTCATCATACAATAAGTCATTCGACAGGTTCAAATGGACCAATCTGTGATGATATAATAATGATGAATTACATTGTAAGGATGAATTACAGTGATTCTGTTCCCTACAAAATACATAAAGCAACCTATTTATACTATCAAAAGAAATAAGGAACATATATTTATAAAATAAGTCCCTATACTATGACAAAAGAAAAAGACAAATGATAATCTTCTAAGAGCTCTAACAATACTCCCCCTATGATTGGCATTGCCTTCAGTCAAACATGAACTCTTCTTGATCTTCTTTGATCTTGAACATCGACTTCTCTTTGTATAGTTCTAACTCTCACAAAGCTTTCTTGATTGCAGACTTGAACTTCATTACAAGAATGGCTTTCTCAGGCTTAGACTCGTTAGTTTTGATCTCAATCTTGTCCATTGCTTCTAGAGTTTCTTTTGATAGACCTGCTATATCAATATTAGCATTGAACTCAAAAGGTTTGGGATGATCATGAGAGTGAACTTCCAATACTCCATTGCTGGATATTCTAATAAATTCAATGTTCTTTATGTCCTTCTGCACGATATTTGCAAATGCTAGAGCTTTCCGCAAAGTGATTCGCTCCATAGCAACATCCATTACCTTAATAATTGTCATGAAATACTTTCTTTCGATGTCAGTAGTTTCCAGAGCAACACGCTCAAACTTCTGGTTGGACAAGAAAAATATATAACTTGGATGTAAAAGCTTAAGTTCAAAAACTCCAAACAAGGATATCATATCCTGATCCCAATCATCCAAGTTACAAAGTAACTTCAATAGAAATGAGTCTACATGGTAAAACCACCTCAAAATCAACTTCAAGGTTTGAGTACCATCTATCACCTTTAATCCTAGGTTAGTGACTTTTTCAAAATATCAATCACTATATGCATCCAGGAATTCTTCTTCTTCTTCTGGATTGGCATCCACCTTCCTTTTGCACTTTACTGACTTAAAATCTCCTTTGTCTTCTTGATCACATCGAGTTTTAACATAAATGTACATCCTAGTAATGCCATGATTAAGAAGTTGGACAAGGTTTTCACCTCGAGCTGCCTTGTTAGGATTAATCGGAGGAAACTCGTTCAACTCTTTCAGATCTTGTACTGGCAATGCTATAATGCTTGTGTAAATGTGATAAACATCACAAATTGCATTTACACATTTAATCAAAAATGCATCAAAGATCTCATCATATTTCCAGGAAATTATCTTAACCTCCTTTGTATGATCTAGCATAATCATTGCATTAAGCAATACAGAAATAGATTGGCCTTTCTCAATACATTCGTTACTATGTAACCATCAGATCTTGCTTTGTTCAATAGTTATTTTTGTTCAATTGAGACATTATACACTTGCTACCCAGTCTCAGGAAACATGTTAATTAATTCTTTTCTCTTTTCATGACCCCTTCTTACCAACTCCATCGCCTTAATCTCTTGAGGCTTTAACATTCTAGTTCTTTTAGTAATCTCCAGATACTGTGGATTACCCATATCTAACACAATCATCTTATTGTTTTTCATCTATGTCTTTGGAAAACTTCTAACCAAGTTCTTTAGAGATTCAGATTGCAACCTATTCAATCTCTTCCTTGGATAATTTCTAGGTTGTAACCACAATCTAAGCTCAACAGTTGTCATATTCTCCAGATCTGGATGATGAAGTTCTGATGCTAGAAGATCTTCAATGTTAATCCTTTCTTGCATTGGAACCCATTCTCCATGTTCCATAAATATTTCATTTCGATCAACTGAAGGTGATGTCTTTACTATTAGACACTTTTTATACTCTTCATTAATTTGAGACACTATAAGACCATCCACGAAGATGCAATTGTACTTCGTTTGTACCAGATAATTATATCTGTCCTCAATGTCTACAGGTATGTCTTCAGAAACAACTTCAAAAGGAGAATTTACAACTTCAGCTATGTCTTCTTCCTCCAATACTTATCATCCCAAGCATCTGAGAACTCTGGATCTAGATCATCCAATGCTCCAATCTGCTCTTGTACATCTGCTTATGCAAATTCTTGTATTGATGGATTATCTACAATCACTGCATAAGAAAAACAAATTAGATTTAAGCATATATGTGACACACCGTAATTTCAGGTTAACACCATTACGACTGTTGTCGTTATCATTGTTTGCATCGTTATCACCTAAAACTTTACAAGCCTTGCCACCGTCATCGTTAAATATACTATGATATATAATACTAACGTCATGAATGACCCCATTTTCAAGATACAAAATGGTGTTTGTAGAGGATTCGAATAAACGGGATTACTTAAGGAATCCTCTTAACTAATATAACTCGCCCATTTACGTCGTTATCAACCGAAACAAATTCGGGAACTCGGGGACTAAGTGCGAGGACCAAAGGTGACAAATTGCCAAACTAGGGCTGGGTATATAAACCCCTTACCAGCCCTAACTTTCATTTCTACACCCTCTTCTTCATCTCCTTCTTCATTTTCTTCTTCTCCACCTCTCTACCACATCCTAGCACCAAAACCACCTTGTTTGATCTTGTTTTCACAGGGAAATCATGGCTACAGCTGAGTTAACACATTTTCAGTAGGTAGGCGACCTTGGCTACCCTTTTCTTGCTCGTCTCACTTCTGCAAATTTGGGGTTCGGGTGCTCGGGTTCAACCCTAGCACATGAGGTCGTGTGGGTGCGTGTGTTGTCCTTCTGTATGTGCATTTTACTTAGAGATGTTAGAAAAGTGTTTCTTGATGTCCTTGATGTGGGAAACTCGTGCCCGGAGCAGCTGGACGCTGCCCTGCACCTCCAGCAGTCGCGAATCTGCTGTTACGCGACTAGGCCTTTCAGGCGACTGAGTCCATGCGTCTGAGTCTATCGTGTGACTGAGTGGTGTGACTGGGGTGAGTCGTACGACTGAGTCTATGCGTATGTGCGTGTCGTGCGATTGAATGCATGTGATTGAAAGTGTGTGCGATTGAGTCAATGCGGATGAATGTGTGCGACTGTGTGTATCGCACGACTGAAGGTCCAATCGTACGAATGAAGGTTCAATCGTACGAACGAAGCTGATTAGTATGAATGAAGGTTGAATCGTGAGAATGGCCGTTGGGTCGTGCGAATGGGTGCTGTGTGGTACGACTGAATGCTAAGTGGCACGAAGGAGGGTTCAATCGTACGAAGGAAGCTGATTCGTACGATTGAAGGCCCATTCGTGCAGATGGAGTGTTGAGTCGTGCGTCTGGTCCTATTGTGTGAGTGGAATTGTTGTGAGTGAGTTTTCGTCTTGTGTGCATTGTGTTTCTCATGTGATGTTATGGTGACATCGACACGAGTACCGTTGATAATAACAATCTTTAAAAGTTACACTATCAAACTTATTAATGGTATTCCAGATCAAACCAAATTAACATTTTACTATTAACAACAATCGATTTATACCACTAATGCTTACTAAGTAATTCTCTAACAACAACAACCCTTTTACACAAATATCATCGACAATGGCAACGATTCTAATACTTGGATCTACACAAGATCCATTGCGTGCGTTTATGTGTGTGTTACCCACTACCGAATCGATACGACCCGACCCGACTAAACATTACTATTAACACTAGACACATCATTAATGCTTAACATAACTGTCAATAGGTGTTTGACCATTCATTGTAAACAACACTTGGGAGGCTTCCATCCTACATACTTACTACATAATCTGTGAGTCTTCACGGCCCCTATTTTACTTTCTTTCCTTTTGGGGGAGAAAACATGCAAACATATTTCATAA
>BJCO01822994.1:0-10330 GCA_018326465.1 Flaveria floridana | reverse complement strand
TCATCAGCTGATGACTTCAGTAGATGTCATCAGCTGATGTCTTCAGTCTTTTGTCTTCAGACTTTGTGCATCAGTTGTTGTCTTCAGGTCTTCAGTTCTTCAGTTGTTGATCTTCAGCACTTGTCTTCAGTACTTGAAGTCTTCAGTACTTGTATGCTTCAGTACTTCAGACTTCAGTACTTATCTTCAGCACCTGGGATCTTCAGCTGTTGTACTTCAGATCTTTGATCTTCAGCTGTTGATTCTTCAGACTTTGTCAAACTGCTGATGAAGGTCTTCAGCAGTTGTTGTGATGTCATGTGGGACTTATAGGTTTTCCTGATCTTGGCTCATTGGTTCTTTTGGTCCAACAGATCTCATTCAGTCGGCCGATTGGAGTTCAATCGATCGACTGACTGATTCGGCCATTTCCATTCGGCCGATTGAGTCAATCTGGTCCCCCATTCCTAAGAATTGTTCAACCGCATGATCCATTGGTTGACTTGGGCATAAGTATGGACCAATCGTACGGTTCGTCCATGCCTATGATCCAGTCGTGCGAATGAATCTGACTCACATATTTTACCCTGTGATCTTTTAATATTGCACACATTTTCAAATATTTACAATCAAAACTTTCAATAAACTTTTAAAGCACATGATCATCTCAGATATGATCCATTTATCTACCTGATCACCTCAGACGTGATCCATTTATCCACCCGATCACCTCAGACGTGATCCATTTATCCACCCGATCACCTTGGACGTGATCCATTTAGCATTTTAATACATATGTGACCACCTCAGACGTGGTCCTTTAGGTGAATCAATTCCAGATTTACTCCCAGGGCATAGTCCAACGTTTAACACACGATATTTACACATTTAATCAAGATAACAAAACTAAGCTATAGTACAAAGAAAAATTGTTTTTGTGGTTTTTGTGAGGAAGCGACATCCTAGAGTAGATCTCTGCTAGTTTTTCATTCTAGAGAGGCAGGTTCAATTCATATTTACCATTCGAGAACCGAATCAGTTTGGAATCATACAGGTCATCAAAGTATGTAGGACAATTTATCAAAACTCTTTGATGCTTAATTCATGTTATTCATCTCGAGTCATTAGCACGCATAGGAAATCATACTGGTACTACACGTTTCACACATTGATTTGAACTTCCCATAGTTACCGCCACACCGATTGTTAGTATGTTTGTCCACTTAAATCCATGCCCTCAGTCTTTCAACACTAATTGCTGTTATATTAGGTTTAATTATTTCAACCAGCATATGTGGACCCCACACTTATATGGTAATCAACATTCCTCAGGAGATTTTTGAGCGGTCTACGGGTATTGTTCCAAGAAGAAACTATTCTTAAAGTATTCAAAGAGAAGCCAGTCCTCAGGTCAGTGCCACCACACAGTAGAGAGGCGGCAAACAACAATAAATTCTAGAATATGAAGGTTATGCTTATGCTCAGGTCAGTGCCATCGCATAGCAGAGAGGCACGCAACCTATCTCCATGTTAGAGCATTTCTTATTTTCTTTTTCACATAACGCACCAACAACATAGGTTATTAGCTTGATTGCGCTTGTATTCAATTTTTTATGCTTTGCTCTTTTTGTGGTCACTCGCACACCTTTGGTGGCGTTTATTTGCTCGTCACCCCTTATTGGAAATCATTGATTGTGTTAACCAGTGATAAGATGGGTAAACACAGCCAGTTGAACCATTTAGTTTTACTTGAGTTCACCAATTAAATTGATCGTCCTTGTGCTAAATCCACTGACATATCCTGTAGTGGTCTGACAACCTTTAGGTCACCCATCTTTGTGCTTAACGTAGTAGTAACCAGTTTTACTATCATTTTTCCTTTTATGTTGCTCAGACTACATAGACTCATACACCGAACCTCGCATCTGAATTAATTTAATCCTTTAAAGATCCCAAAATCTTTGATCCTGTGCACTATTATTTTCCAAAATCATTGACTCAGTATACAGATACGATCAAGAGTCTAATAGCCAGCCTCTCCCCCTCCTCATTCTTTTTTCTTTTAGTGTTGTTAACTAAAACTATTCTCCCCCTAAAATGCTAATACCAGAAGTAAATTATGGTATTAGAATTTTAATAGGTGTTTAGTGAAAACATAAATTAAATAAATGGAAAAATAAAGACAAATGAAATCAAGAGGAAACGAAAAACGTTGAACTATATACATCGGACTATGCCTGGTCATCTTCTGGAACGACATCACTTTTCTTTTTAACGTCGTTGACCTCTAACAGATACAAAAAACGTGGTTTATCAAAGGCTTTTGTATAGAGGTCAGCTCGTTAAAAATCTGTATTAATTTTGATCACCTCGATTAAATTCTTTTCAAAACAGTCACGTATAAAGTGATATTTAATTCCGATATGTTTGGTCTTAGGATGTTGGACTGGATTTTTAGTTACTGTAATTGTAGCCGAATTATCAACAAATATAGGAGTAGAAGAGAAATGCAAACCCTAGTCTTGCATTTGCTGTTGTATCCAAATGATTTGAGAGCAGCAGCTGGCGGCGGCAACATATTCGGCTTCACAGGTAGATAGAGCAACTGATGTTTGCTTCTTACACTGCCATGTCACCAATCTCCTCCCGAAAAATTGACATCCTGCTGACGTAGACTTGTAATTCATTTTGCAGCCTCCATAATCCGAGTCACTATATGATGTTGCTCAAAATCATCATCATGAGGATACCACAACCCTAGTGTTGGGGTACCCTACAGATAACAAAAAATCCTTTTGACCCCTATCAGATGGTTGACTTTAGGCTTTGCCTGATATCTGGAACATAGACAGGTTGCATACATGATATCAGGTCGTAAGGCAGTGAGGTACGTGAGAGATCCAATCATCCCTCGGTACATGGTAGCATCGACCAGATCACCATTATCGACGGGTGCTATGTCATGGTTTGTAGCAAGAGGAGTCCCAGCTGCAGTAGCATTCTCCATGTCAAACCGACTTAGAATATCTTTTACATACTTTGTCTAATGTAAAAAGATTCAGTTTGGTGTTTGATCTACTTGCAACCCGAGGAAGAATTTCATTTCTCCCATTGCACTCATTTCAAACTCAGCCTTCATACTGCTTCAAACTCTCTACATAAATCCTCGTTCTTGGAACCGAAGATTATGTCATCAACATATATCTGAACAAGCAGCAAGTCACCATCTTTTTCTTTTATAAACAATGTACAGTCAATTACCCCTCGGCGAAATCCGTGTTTCACCAGGTGAGGGGAGAGTTTTTCTCACCATGCTCTCGGGGCTTGGTGAAGCCCGTAGAGAGCCTTATCAAGTTTGTACACTCTATACCGATGATATGGATCTTCAAAACCTTCGGGTTGAATGACGTACACAGTTTCTCGGATTTCACCATGAAGAAATGCACTTTTAACATCCAGTTGATAAACTTTAATCTTCATGTAAGAAGCATAAGCAAGGAAGACACGAATGGCTTCCATGCGTGCTACTGGTGCAAATATTTCATTGTAGTCAATGCCCTCAACTTGTCGAAATCCTTGAACTACAAGCAGGGCCTTATTTTAGATAATCACTCCTTGATCATCTTTCTTGCATTTCAAAACCCACTTAGTGCCTATCACTTTAGCACCTTTAGGTCTATCTACGAGTGTCCATACACCTAGTTTTTTAAACTGTAAGAGTTCTTCTTGCATGGAACTCACCCATGCCTCATCATTTAGGGCTTCACTGACATATTTTGGCTCAAATTAAGACACAAAACAGCGATATGCACCATCGTGAAGATATCCCTTTTCCATGACAGAGGCATAATCAGCTGAGTACAGCTTATTTCTCGTCTGAACGCCTGATTGTACATCACCTATAACATTCTCTAGGGGATGATAAACATTAAGGCGTGAGCCAGGAGTGATAGGAACAACTACTTCAGAACCAAGATTATGGACATTTGGTTCGGCATCTGAGGCAAAGGTAGTCTGAAGTTCCGAGGGTTCAGTGGCATCTGGAGCAGATGCTTGTGGACTAGAGTACTGGGAACCTGTTCCTCCTTAGTGTTCTGTTCACTCTCTCTAGTTTCCTTATCAGAGGAGGAATCACTCACTTCGTGGACTCCCCTTGAGTGAGAGGATGATTCACTTTGGACACCAGTTGACCTGACTTCTGGAGTGTTCAGTTCTTCCAATAACATTGTAGTGGCTAGGTCATCATCTGAGGTGGAGAGGGGAATACGAAAGGACTTGAAGAAACCATCATAGTCAAAGAAGAAAGAATGTCCTTTTCTTGTGGGAGGTGTAGTGAAACGTTGAACTTCAACATTACACCAAACCTCCACTAGACCGGTGGAGTTGTTATAAACTCTTTTGTTCGGTATATTGTATCCCAGGAAGATACCCTCTACTGCCTTTTCACTGAACTTTCCTTATGGTTGTTTCTTCAGCAAAGTGCACGGTGCACCAAAAGGTTCAAGATACTCCAAATTTGGTTTACGTCGTTGGAGTAACTCATAACATGTTTTTCCGTGCCTTTTGACTACTAGAACTCAATTTAGTGTATAACATGCATTGGCAATTGACTTATTCCAAAATTGGATATGTAATTTCGAGTCTGCTAGCATAGTCCTTGCTGTCTCAATCAAGCTCCGATTTTTGCGCTCAGCCACGCCATTCATTTGAGGAGTGTAGGCAGAAGTGAATTGTTGGACAATTCCTTTTTCTTTGCAAAAGTCCTCCATCCATTGATTCTTGAACTCTGTGCCATTATCGGAACGAACTTGACGTACCTTTAGCTTGTATAGAGACTCTAGAGTAGTGACTAACTCTTTGAAAGCTTCAAATGTTTCTGATTTAGATTTCAGAAACATCACCCATGAAAATCGTGAGTATTCATCTGTCACTACATAGCAGTACAGGTCTCCTGCAATGCTCCTTGTACTTACTGGACCAAACAAATCCATGTGAAGAAGTTCAAGAGGAATATCTATTGAATGAACTTTCTTTTCCTTGTGAGCCTTCTTCTTTTGTTTGCCTTTCTTACAAGCCACACAAAAATCCGGAAGCTGGAAATTTTTGACATTTACTCCTCTCACAAGATCATTCTGGATCAAGTGATTCATCTTCCGTGGATTTATGTGTCCCATCCTCCTATGCCAGGAGATGGAATCCTTCTCCATGGCTTTAGACAGAAAGCACTGAACTTCATGATCTGTCGTGGAGGCATTTGATAGGTCTATGTCATAAAGAACTTTATATCCTGAGGCCGACATTAAGATTTGATCCTCCGGAATCACGTAGTCCTTTTTCAGGACATAGCACTTCTTGCTATCAAATATAACTTTGAATCCTTTATCACATATCTGGGATACAAAAATTAAGTTGTTTTGAAGTTGCTAAACATAGTTTACCTTATCAAACTTTACTTTCTCATTACCCACTTCACCTTGTGCAGTAATGTAACCCCCTTTGTTTCCAGCATAAGGATACATGGCCTCCTTTTATCTGTTTTACGTTTGCTAAGAGACCCTTATTTCCTGTCATATGCCTGGATGCGCCGCTGTGAATAATCCACGTGTTAAGCTCAACACTATAGCGAACACCCTGCATATTCAAATAGAAACAATTAGTTCAGATTTGGGACCTAAGCCTTAACCGGCTTGGGTAGCCCATTGGAATCACACATCATTAACTCTACCCACTGTCCTTTGGAGGATGTGGACAGATTGACATTTCCAGTATCTTTATCCTCAGATTTTTGAATAGATTTCTCTTTCCAAACTCCAGTTTTCTGTAAAGCTTGTTTATGATAAATTTTAGACTAGTCAATAGGTTGAATTTTAGGTTGAGTGACTCTTTTAGCTGGACTCACTAATCTACCTTTAACAGATTTGACGTTTACATCAACAAGTTCAACCTTCTTTTTCATTGTCTGAGGATAAGGACACTGAGATGCACGATGACCATACATTCCATATGTGTAGCATGATTTGTTTTCAGCTTTATGGGCTACGTATCTTAGTGGAGAAGTATGTCAGACTCCATTGTTCTTGTCCTGTGTGGGTTTTGTGAAGTTTTGTTTAGTTGTTTTTTCTATTTTCACAAATTTGATAGTTTTTTATATTTGACACCGTGTTTGCCTTTTGTTTCTCATGATTTAGACATGAAGTACTGGGATTAACAGCTTGTTTGGACTTTGGGGATTCAACTTTAGTCTTGTTTGACATGGACTTTATATTTACCTGTTCAAACTCTTTTTCCAGGTCAATTGAAGACGGTTTACCTTTAGCTTTTGAGGAAGGTTCCTTATGTTTAGATCCAGATTCAATAAATGGACGTTCAGAATCTGGATCTTTCATTAAGGGAGTAGTCACCACATGATCCTTGATGGGGTTATTGTTAATTGGTTTAGATTTTGTATTCATCAAGGGTGCAGGTGGTGGTGGAACCATCTTATACCCTAACCCCTCCCTATTATTTCTTTCCCTAACAAAATTTTGGACAATGTGTGATGAGCTTGTCCAACTGTGCAGTTTCTGTTTTATAGAATTTACTTTGACTTCGAGAACTGCCTTTTGTTTCTTTGTTTCTTCAAGGGAATTTAAATAGTATTTTATATCATTTGATTGATTGTATGCCACAACTTCAGTTTCCCGAAGTTGTTTATTTAAACATTCGATTTTTTCTTTGTAACTATGCTCATTTAGTTTTAAGACACGATTGGCTTCAGTGCATAGTTTCATGTCTTTAACTAAATTATCATTGTGATCTAATAATCTAGAAAATTTTAAATCAATGCTTTCTCTAAACTTATGACTTTCAGAACAGGCATGATTATCAAATAAGAGTTCAGTAGTACTTACCTGTGAGGATGCACTTGAATCAGCCATAAATGCAGAATCAGATGTGACTGGCGCTGGTGATTCTTTTGCCATTGTTGACTTCACCTCTTCAGAAGTAGGCACTACAACATTTGCAGTGTCATCTGTATTCGACATGGCAAGCTCCACTGCAATGTCTCCTTCACTAGCAGAATCATCATCAATGTCCTCCACGCTAGCGATATTGGACTCTCCCGGGGAGATAAACCTGAAGCTCCAGTCTTGGCCTTCATCATCATGAGTTGTTAAAGCTTTTGGATCTTTCGATGAAGAAGTAGAACTGCTTGTGAGCTTATCTTGTCGATTGAACGATGAAAAGGGATTCCCATTTCCTGTCTTCTTGGGTTTGACACATTCCCTCTTGAAGTGTCCCTTCTCACCACAGTTAAAGCACGTCACTTTGGTTTTATCAAATCCAAAGGTGGTATCCTTGGTGGCGACCAAGTTCTGCCCAGTCCTTTTAACAAACTTCTTTGCTCTGTGGACAGCACTGGCCAGCGCCCACATTATGTCCATTCTTTCTAGCTCTATTTCATCAACTTGTTCGTAATCCTCGTCAGCTAGATGGCAATTTCCCATCTTCCCAGCAATTAGTCCATCGTAGGAATGGACCACAGAAGCCAATAAGTCCATGTGTTCTTTTGCTACCTCAACCATCACATTGCTAAGATTTTCGGTTTTCAGCTTAGTTACATTTGCTTCAGGTACAATATATTGAGTACTGGATGACCCTAACGTTTCGCACCCTGAAGTGGATGATTGTGGTTGAACAGATGAGCTAGAGACAAAAGCAGTCTGAAGTGGTGCGCCAGATGCTTTGATTGAAGGAGCAGCATTGTATAGTGCCGGATTTTGATCATAACCTGCCTTTTGAGCTCTATGCTTCATTCTGAGCTCCTCTTCTCTCAGCTTCAAAATGAAGTCATTGATGTCTAAATTCGAGAGCATATCATTTTGTTTGAGATTTGAAATGAACGAGGCCCATTTCTTAGGCAAACCATCAGCAAAACTGGACACTTTTTCTTCCATTGATGTGACGAAACCATGAGTGTGCAACTCACTCATTAAGTGGTAGAATCTATCGATCACGTCGTCTAAACTCTCTTTTCCCATGGAAGAAAAGTTGTCAAACTCTTTCTTCAGTGCCTTCACCTTTATTGCCTTAAGTGAGGCATTCCCATCATATCTCTTTTCTAATGCGTCCTATAGTTTCTTTGCTTGGGTGTACTTAGAATATTGATGAAAGATATCTTTAGGAATAGACTGAGTGAGCAAAGCATAAACTTTCTTCTCCGCATTATATTTGGTCTTTTGAGCATCAGTCATGCCACTTAGTGTTAATTTAACTCCATCAACTCCAACAGGCATGGTGTAGCCTGAATAAATTTACTCCTAAAGATTTGTATCTACCCCATTCAAGTAGATTTCAAAACGTTGTTTCCATTGTGGGTACTCGTCAAGGGTAAGTAGCTTTGGGGGTTTTTTATGAATACCCACTTCATTCTCCAGCAGTAACAGGTTTTGGATACGTGAGTCTCTGGATGCGGTGAATGCTGAATACTGTTCCTCCATTGCTCTAGACTTGACACTTAGCAACAAACTGGGGTATGCGACTGGAGGTATACGACTAGCCTAATCGTGCGATTGAACTATGCGGATAGCTCAACCGTGCGAATTAAACAATGCGGATGACTTACTCGTGCAATTGGACTAATGCGTATAAAGTATGCGACTGAGTAGTTTATTCGGCCGGATGGATGACCGAATGTGTTTAGTCGTACGAATGGGAATGCGACAAACCTCAGTCATGCGATTGAGATAATCGGGCGACTGAAGCTGCTGAATTTGAGAATTTGAAGTTTTAACGGGTTTAGGTCGCTCAAACTCGGATTTTTGACTAACCCTAATAGCCGTATGCCTGAAAATGTGAACTTTATGATCAGAAGCCGTCTAAAACAACGTTTTGACAAAAAGATTGTTGTTTTAAGTGTAAAAACACAATTTTTATATCCGAAACGATTGAATCAACACATAAATCAAGAGCCAAGCTCTGATACCACTTGTTAGGATCGTGTAGGTCACGAACTACTAACTGAAATATATGTAAACTGACTCAAATAGTGCGGAATCCTATTTGAACGGCGATCCAATTAGGGAGAACGTTAACTAGATCAATACCAATGATGTAATACGTTAGAAACTGATTAGAATTGGTCAAGAACGTCCTTTGAAGTTGGAATAGTCGACTTGGGCGATCTGGGACGGCTAGGGTTGCTTATCTTTGAAGTGTTACGTTTTACCACGAATTAAGTGATATTTATAGGTAAGTGTTTCTCATTCATGCGACTGAACCATAGGCATGGTTCAGTCGTGCGATTGAGCCATGCGATTGATCCATACGTACGACTGAATATTCATTCATGCGATTGGTTCAATCTCATGTTACAGTCATGCGACTGGTCCAGTCTCCTGGTTCAGTCATGCGACTGAGTCATGAGTATGAAGTTGTTCATGCGTATGGTCCATTCGCATGGGCCATTCGCATGATAACTTCATAATACTAAGTTTGAATGTACTAGTTATCATTACATTATATATACTAATTTAAACAATCACCGACCTATATAATCAATTAAATACGTGTTACACAAAACATTAATGAAACATTAAACATTATAAGCACAATCAACCATTTGCATTTCATTAGCTATCTTTCTATTACATATATGTAAGACAATAGAGCAATATTACATTTAGATCAGAATCTAGGTACACATGCATCAATAGCAAAACCAATTACTTGATTATGGGTACAATTTTCTTCACACACCAATTCATATAAATAACTCAGCTACTATGTTTATCACTACTAATCCAGTACAACATAGTAAAACAAAACACATATAAATCACATACCATTTTCTGAGAGTTTGCTCAGAATAAGGTTTGATCAAATTGATCAAAGTGGATACAAAGGATCAGCTTGCAGATCTATTAACTAAGGCCTTTGATGCAGTAAGATTTAATTTCTTAATTGAGTCATTAGGCATGATCAACATTGATTAATCATCATAACATAGAAAATCATGATCTGTCCTTCAAATTATCCTATATAAAATAAAAAAATAAAATAAAAAATTATTATCCTATGAATATGCTTTCATGAATAAGTATTTGTTAGGACCGTGTACGTACGGAGTACTAACTGATTCTTCATTATACCGGATCAAATAGTGCGGAATCCTATTTGATTGGTGATCCAATCAGGGAGAACGTAATCAAGATCAATCCTAACGATTAGAAAACGTTAAGAATTGACTAGGAATGATCTGGGACGTTCTATGAACTTGGAATGGACGAACTGGACGCTCTGGGTCGACTAGGGTTTCAAGTATTCGAAGTGTTCCGTTTTTCCACGAATTAAGTGGTATTTATAGGTTACA
>BJCO01822991.1:0-13929 GCA_018326465.1 Flaveria floridana | reverse complement strand
AAAATAACACATCAAGTTGTCTATTTGCAGGAAATGAAAAACCATGGTAAAATAACTTCTATGAATAAATTTAAATTTTAATTAGTTTACTAACTTTTCTTTTTGTTTTTTTGCAGGGATCTTTTATTTGTATGTAAAGATTACATGACGGTTATTGATGTTATTGCTATATGGACATATATATTGAATGTCGAAGAAAAGAAGAAGGCAAGAGAGTCTTATTACAAGCTTTTTTGCAATCCTCAAATAATTGTAAGTAAACTAAATGACACAATGATATTATTACACAGTATATATGACACATTAACACCATGACATAATGAGTCTTATGATACAATGAATCTTATGACTCAATGAATATATGACACAATGAATCTTATGAGACAATGATATAAATGACATAATGAATCTTATGACATAATGATATATATGACACATTAACACCATGACACAATGAGTCTTATGACACAATGAATCTTATGAGACAATGAATATATGACACAATGAATCTTATGATACAATGATATATATGACACAATGAATCTTATGACATAATAATATCATTGTGTAAAGTCTTATTTTATCTTATATTGTTTGATTTACAGAACGCTAATACTTACATGAGAGATTATGAGGTTGTTCTTAAGGACTTCACAGAAAACATGAACAACCTTTTAAAAAATGAGAAGTTGGTAAAAGATATAAAGAAGTTTGATATGATGATGCTACCAATCCTTCAAATGGGTCATTATTACCTTATTTGTTTCAATCTAAAAGACACAAGGACAATCTTGATTAACAACAGTACATCTGGTGAATATGAAGCAAAGTACATTGGTCTACCCAAGAGAGCAGTAAGTACTTGAAACCCATATAATTAATATAGCACAACGTATACTATTTAAATATAACACAGTGTTGATTTTTTCCCCAGAGAGATGTTTTGCAGATTACCTTGCAAGTATTTCATATAGAAAAGCAAAAAAAAATGAAGAAAACATCAATTGAACGGTTAAAAACGGCATGGAGAACATCAAAAAATGGAATTGATTGTGGAGTATTTCTCATGCGACATATGGAGATGTACCTGGGAGAAGATGTGAAGTTCTGGGATTGTGGATTCACTGATGAAAAAGATAATAAGCAGGCGGCAGAATTAGAAGACTTGCACCGAAAGTATGCTGCAATAATTCTATTGCATGACATAATTAAAGCAAAGAATTTGGTAACAAGATGTGAAGAACTACATGGAGTTACCTGGTCCTAAAAAAATTAGCCTCCAAAAAACATCAAAAGACAGAATCTTTAAATGGCTGACATTTGGAATAGCGTAGTTCAAAACAATGGTTGTTTGAAACAATGGTAATTTGACACAATAGTTGTTTGACACAGTGGTTGTTTGACACAATGGTTGTTTGACACAATGGTTGTTTGACACAATGATTGTTTGAAACAATGATAGTTTGACACAATGGTAGTTTGACACAATGGTAATTTGAAACAATAGTAATTTGGTATGTTGGCATGTTGTTATATTTTGCTATGTGTTGGCATGTTAATATTTGTTGCTATATGTTGCTTTACATTACACAATAGAATTTTGGTAACTTGTTTTTATCGTCAAAATCAAACATAAACAAAACTCTTCAAATATGACATAATGAGTCTTATGACACAATGAATTAAATGACACAATGAATATAATGACACAATGAGTATATGACACAATGAATCTTATGACATAATGAATTCTACTCTTGAATAAGCATAAAATCAACTGTTGAGCTGCTTGAAGCTTGTTTATCCTTAATGCTTTGAAGATATAAACTGCAATTGCGTATAATGTGACCAGGTTGTTTGCAAAACCCACAATTTCTCAACTTTTTTCCTGCTTGTTCGATGGCTAACTCACGAGCTGACTTCATTCTTTTCCGCCTACCTTTTGAAAGAGCATACCTTTGGTAAAATGCAAACGCATGCTTAATAGAAACAAACTCCATTCCTACAACAGGTTTAATTGAACTCTTTGCAAAAGGTATGTAAGATACTCTTTCAGAACCTGGGGCTATACATTGTTGGCCAACATCTTTGTATTTTTCAGCATCTATATGAATGAAAACAGCATGTCATAAAAAGACACAACAGCATAAAAGACACAATGAGATCAGTTGATATAATACAAAAACACAATATAAATGATACAGTCAGTATAAATAATATCATATAATAAACACAACAACATAAAAGACACAACATATAGAGACTCACCTAATATTTATAAAATATGTTTAACAACATATTGATAATGTCCAGAGTACTCTAACAGTATAGACACAATAACTGTTTTATTCAGACACAATAACGATACAAAAGACACAATGACGAACAAAAAGACACAATGATGATACCTAAGACACAATGATGATGTCAATCAATAATAAAATTCACAGAAATCTGACAGTATAGATACAATGATGATCCAAACAACACAATTAGGATGCAAAAAGCAACATACTATTTCAATTACAGTATATAATCGTCCTCATACGTACCAAACAGATGTTCAATCGTCGACATCGGCGAACAGAAATCAAATAGGTCAACAGAACTCAATGATCTTTAACAGAAACAACATAAAGCAATCTTCAACAGATGAATTCGATCGTTTGAATCTATAACGATTAAAATTGATGTAAGCTGAAACTTGGTACGTTTGAATCGATAAATTGAGAATTTTGTTGAAAACCTTAATCGTACAGAAAAAGTCAATATATATATCCCACACCTTCATCTCAATAATTTTGACTTCCTAAAATACCCCTCATTTTATTTTTATAAATATGGCACATGTCACTCACCGATTGCTTTTCACACTTTTTATATAAAGTTCATTTTGTATTTGAACCGGACACATTCATTTATATTAGACTAGGTTAGTACCACGTGTATTACAAGAGTTGATTAAATAAAATATTAATTAAATAGTAATAAAAAATTATGAATTATAAAATAATGTTTTAAGATAAAGTATGATTATAGTTATGTATAAATAGTTATTTTAGGTAAATAAACAAAAATATATTTTTTAAACTTTTGTTTTATAAAACAATTACGGTTTTTAAATATTTTGTTTTAAGAAAAATAAATTTTCTTTAAAAAAGCTCATTCTGTTCTGTATTTTATAAAACTTTTATTTTCAAAAATTGTCTTTATATAATTTTTTTTATTTATATATTTTTAATTTGAAAATTTTATGAGTAATAGTATTATTATTTAATATTATTAATAATAACAGAGAGAAATAAAAAAATTAGTATGATGAGATTTACAACTGTGTCATGTATTATCTTAATTTTTCTTAATTATAGATAGATAGATAAATAGATAGCTAGATAGACAAATAAATAGATAGTATAGAAACCTATTTATTAAATAGATTATAGTTAGTAATAAGTATGAAAAGTTATAATTATACTATTTTTTAAACTCTCTTATCTAAATAATTTTATTTTTAAACATTCATTTTAAAAGTTTTTATAAAAATTTATTTTATATAAAAATCTTGTTTATTAAAAACTATGGTTTGTAATTATTTAGATTATTTTAATATGACTGCTATTAGAAAATTTCACCTTTTTATAATTTTTTAAAAAAGGACCGATTTAAAATATATTTTGTTTAAAAAAGTTTTAGTGTTTTAGACAATTTTATATTATATAACTTTTATATTAATTATATTTTAATAAAAAGTTGTGATTTTTAATTTACTTAATATTTCTATTCCAATAAAAAAGTAATTTAGGAGACACGTGACAATACTAAATTTCTTTTATTTAAATATTTTATATCTATCTCTATTAATAGTCATAGTAATAAATAAAATATTAAATAACATAAAAATTATAAAACAATATACTTAGATATGATATCATTGAAGTTACGTATGACTAATACATATAAGTAATAAAACATAATATGAACTTATTAAATTTTTTGTTATTAAACATTTTATTTCAAAATAATGTTTTATACAACTTTTATTTTTAAAAATGTCCTTAATATAACTCTCTATTTTAATTGTTTTTGTTTTATAAAACATTTACTATAGAAAAATAAATTTTAAAATATTACGTAAAAATGGTTTGATTTTATAGAAAAAAATTCTTTTATAAAAAAAAACTATTTTATAGTAACAACATTAGTAAAAATATATTTTTCTTAATTTATTAAAAAACTAATTATAATGTAAAAATAAAAAAATATCATTAGTAATTAATGTACTATTTAATAGAAAAGAGAAGAAGGAAAAGTTTGATAAAAATGAATATGATGATAACACGTGACACACCTATTTACCCTTTTATTGAGAATTTTTTCAAAATAGTATAATTATAAAAAAGTATTTACTAAAAAGGTGTACTTTAAAAATTATTTATCATAATGGGTGAAAACCTAAATTTTTATTTTTCACTTTTAATTTGCACTGAACGACAGTCCTTTGACGATTCATGTGACCTTCTCCCTCCCACGTTCAATCTGCTCTGCGATGTGATCTTGACTTGATTCACGATTCGATTACCTTTAATCTCAACTTGTTTTGTGGTTTGATCGGCTTCAATCGGATTCAATCTTAACTTGATTCGCAGTTTGATTGTGACTTGATTCCGACGATTTCCATTAGGTACGTGATAATGAACTTTGCGATATCAGGAAATATGTCATTGGGTTTGCCGATTCTAATAATTAAACGATGAAAAACATGTGTTTGGTTTGTGATTTGGACGCTTAAACCGGTCCGATCGGTATACTTTTGCCGACATGTGAGCACGAATGTTCAGTTTTAGTTCTGGAGTTTGTTGTTCAATATAATTATGAATAAATTTGCTATTCGTTTTTGTTGTTCTAACTGAAGTTATTAGAAGCCACAAATTCATGTTTATATTGAAATTACAATTCATTAGTTTATTCAGTTTGACTTCATTCAAATTCACTACTTCCATTCAGTTCACTAGTATTGTGTAGTTTTGCCATATTTTTTACTGTTTGTACAATCTTGTGATTAGCATTTATTTTTGTTTAGTTCATTAGCATTATCTATTTATAATATTGTATTATTGTTCAGAATAAATTAGGTTAATGTAGTACAATACATGATTCAAAATGAGGATTTTAACACAATTTCTCAAATTGTTGTTGTGAATAATGATAACGTAGATGATGTGATGAACAAGATAGGGTTGAAAGTGACATGGATGATCACTTGGCAGAAGATGTAACCAGAGATGAAACACAAACAGACAAAGATGAAATGGTATATAATAATGTTCAAATACCTTTAACTTATATTAATTTATAGGAAACTAACCTAACAGTTGATAGCAATTGGATGACATCAAGTTATGAGAGTAAAAATGATTTCACTCGTGAGTTGGGAAAAGATTCTTTTGATGATAAGGAAGAATATATTAAAGCCGTCAAGTCTACAATATCAAGACTCATAAATATTTTGAGGTAGTTGAATCACGACCAACTATTTGGTCTATAAAATGTAAGCTACATGAACAAGGTTTCAAATGGAAACTTTATGCAAGTAAATGTAAACGAAGTGGATCTTTTAAAACCACAAAGTATAGTGGTCCACATACTTGTTTGCGTGACAATATTACTCAAGATCATCCAAACCTTGATGCAAGCTTGATTGCTCAAGAAATTCAACATCTTATAAAAGAACAACCTTCTATTAATATCACTGCTTTAAGAGCCGAAGTAATTGATAAGTTAGGCTATACTCCTTCATATAAGAAGGTTTGGGTTGGAAACCAAAGGCAATCGAACATGTATTTGGGGATTGGGAAGAGTCTTATAATATTTTAACTAAGTTTCTAGAGGCACTACAAATGTTCAATGTAGGAACCGTTGTTGAATGGTGTGTTTCGAGACCTGCCGGTGTAAATCATTTGGAATTCAGACATGTGTTTTGGGCATTTGCTCCTTCTATCAAGGGATTTAAGCATTGCCGGCCTGTGATTAGCATTGAGGCCACACATTTGTATGGTAAGTATAAAGGTAAGATGATAATTGCAATGGGAGTTTATGGAAACAATCAGATATTGTCGCTTGCATTTGCTATTGTTGAAAATGAATCATATGCTAGCTGGAATTGGTTTCTTTCTCATGTCAAGAAACATGTAGTGAATGAAAGTGAAGGGATATGTCTAATCTCTGATCGTCATACTGGTATCTTAAAGGCGGTTAATAAGAAAGGTTCTCCTTGGTTGGAGCCACGTGGTTTTCACAGTTATTGTTTATTAGATTTTATATAGTATTAGCATTTATCAGATTGGTTTTACAAATCACACTGTGTCTTTTTTTTTCATAGGTATTGCTTAAAACATTTCATCAACAATTTTAATGACAAGTTTCGTAACTCATAATTAAAAACTTTAGCTTATCGTGCTTGGAGTCAAAATCAAATTTGGAAAATCAACTCTATTGTGGAAGAGATTGGAAAAATAAATCCGCAAGCACGTCAGTGGCTTGAGGGACATCCACTTGATAAATGGACACTTGGACATGACGAAGGAAAGAGATACGGGTTGCTCACTATAAATTTATCAGAGATTTTTAATAGCGTTCTTAAAGGTGCTCGTTTCTTACCTATTACAACTTGTGTTCAACTTACATTTTATATATTGGTTCATTGTTTTGATGTGGGACGTCCAATGGGTTCAAGTGCACAAACTATCGGAGATGTGTATACTCCTCATGTTATGGCAAAACAAGCAGCTTTAATGTCAAAAGCTGGTGCACATTCTTTAAGATCTTTTGATCGACAGAACGGGATAGTTGAGGTGATAACTCAAAAGGGAAAAAATGCGCAAGTAGTTACTTTAGAACAAAAAACTTGCACATGTGGTAAGTGGAAAATATTTAAATATTCATGTTCTCATGCTTTGAGTGCATGTGCAAAACTTTCTTTGAACACTTGGCAATATGTTCATAGGTGTTACTTAATTGTTAATTATTATGCTACTTGTTCATCCGAATTTTCTCCACTTCCTCATGAAGCATATTGGCCACCACCTTATATTAAAGAATTACTTCCAAATTCAGAGTTAAAACGAGATAAAAAAAGGTCGCCCTCATTCAACAAGGCTACGAAATAGAATGGATATTAAAGAAGGGAAACGAAAAACCTTTGTGGAATTTGTAAACAAAATGGTCATAATCTGGCAAAATGTCCCTCCAAGCCTAGAAGAATGGATGCATAAGTGGGTAGAATGACATTTTATTTTTATTTGGTAGAAATGTTTCACACTTTATCTTTTATTTGTATTTGATATCGATATCGCCTAACAAATCGGCTTCATTTAGTCTTTTGTTTGTATTTGATATTGTTGAAAAGTGAACATTTTGATTCATATTATGTTAGGGAAGAATGCGAAATTATGGATTCTTGCTCATTATTGGAAGAATTGTGAAAAGTGTTGAATTGGTGGCTTTGATCGGATTTTCAAGATTTGTGCTTGTATTTAATATGCTAAAAATCTTTGCTCATTTTCTAAATATATTTTGATGTAATTTTCCTTTATTTTTTGCACTTACAGTTGGATTTATATGGAATTTTTTTAATTGTGACCTCGTAAAGGAAAAAATAGAAGACAACCGTAAAAAGCTGAATTTTGCATTCTTTAATTTTATTTTTGATTAAACAAGCTAAAAAAATGATTGATTAGCTAAAAATAAAGATAATAGAAAAATACCCATTTTGATAAATAGTTTTTAATATACACTAGATTGGTAAATAATTTTTGTAACTACACCTAATTGGTAAAAAAATTCATGAATAACCACTCCCTAAAGTTAAAACTATTCTGTTATAACTCGCCATGTTAATTAACCTGGGTTAGAAGAAAGAAACTTATGGTATGCGGATGTTAAAATAATATCATATAATATGATTAGACGATGCTAAAGCAATGTCATACAGACTTTAACATTGTTACGTTTATGTTGAATTAAACAATGTCTTACAATCGTGTTGTAATAGATCTCTCAAAATAAATCTAGGGAGAACAACTAGGGGAAATCTGTGTGGGAAATCTTAAAAGAAAACGTGGCACGTGGTGTTGGTTTATAAAATAAGGATTTTTATCAAAACATCAAACTTTTTTAAAAATTTGTAATAATTGAACTTGGTGTTTTTAAAAAGTAAAATTTTTATAAACCATGGATAATTGGCAATATTAAGAAATGACACCTTTTACAAAATGGATTATTTTGAAACAAAATGTTTAATTTTTTAAAAAAAACAAAAAAAAAAGTGTAAAAACTGTAAAGGTATATATATCATTGTTTTATTGATTTTAGTCATTAGTAATACGTAATTTCAATACTATTTTTATGTTAATGTCGTTTTATAATTAATAAATTTTTATTATAATTAATATTTTATTTATTTAACTGTGTGATACATAAGTTATTAAAACTAGTATCCTAATATGACCATCCTATGAGCGTAGGTACAAACTTTTCTAACAATTTGTCCTACAGTTTATAATGCTTTTAGACAGCTCGTAGTAAAAACGTAAAGATATAACATAGCCTCTTATCATACGGCACACCTCCCTTCGGTGTGATAGATATGTAATGGTGCATGCTACATTAAGCTTTTTTTTTCCCCTTCAAGGTGGGAAAGGAGGGATCAACGAAGACCATAGATAGCCTTATCTTTCCTTTTTTTCCTTTTAAAAATAATAAGGTGAAGATATTTGTTTAATTTCTTAATTTCTCATTCTCTTGGTTGAAATCCTAATAGAAGTTAATAGTGATCTTGAAGAGGAAGTATATTAATATCGAATATAATCCAAATTTATTGAAGTTGAATTAGTAAAAACAAGGATACATTCATTCCAAGCATCTGAACCCACTTAATCGTAGTTACATTTGAAATAAACTTTTGAAGTTTCTTAGGTGATGGACAAAAGTCTTAACAATAGACCACGTTTCACAAACTAATATTTAGGAACTAAACACCCTGTTTCAATTCTGATCATTTTCCCCTTTTGTCTATTGAAATTCTAGTATAAGCTAATAGTGATCTTGAAACTCATCTTGGATTAATTACTTATTTGTCAAGAAATTGTTGCAAATATTTCACACTACCTTTAATAAATCCATGTATTACACGGAATGAATAAATGAATTACTAAATAGAATAAAAATTTATTAACTATAAAACGGTATTATAAAATAATATATTATTAAAATTACGTAGGAGTAAGGACCGTAAGTAATAAAACACTTATATCAACTTTTTAAACTTTTCTTTTTAAAATTTTGTTTTCCAAGAAATAAATTAAATATTTCATTTCAAAACAAAACAATTAAAAAAATTTCATTTTTAAAAATTTTCTTACTGTAACTTCTAATTTTAATTTAATTTTGGTTCATACAAATTTTACTTTAAAAAACCAGTTTTAAAATATTTCATGTTTTAAAAGAAAGTATGATGTTTTAAAAAAATCTCTTTTTATATAAATTTGTTTATCTAGAAATAAACATTAATAAAAAGATTTGTTTATTAAATTTTAAAAATAATTTTTAATCTAAAAAAGAATTAAATAATATAATTAGTAATTAATGTAGTTATTTAATATAAGAGAGAAGTGAGAAAATTTTATTAAAAATGAATATGGTGTTGCATCGTGTCATTTTTAATTATCATTTTATTAAAGTAGAAAAATTCACCCCACTTGCCGTCACAGACAAATCAGAAAATGACTTAGGTGACGTGGGCTTCACACGCATACGCGTACACGCATACGCACACACGCACGTGCACATGACGTGTGCGCGCAAATGACTATATGTATAATTGGTTAGGTTCAGCTAGATTCAGCTTGTTAAAGTTGGTTAATTTGATTATTTGCTCACCTCTACCATCCACGTTGTCTTTTACCATTTGCATTTTTGGATGTATTAACTTAGCTTTTGTTCTTTTTAAAAGAGGTCTTCAATTAAGAGTATGGAGATTCATTTATGTAACATTTGACCCATTTGTAATATAAACTCGAACCCGTTTGGTTTAGTTATATAAAAGAAATTTATTATTTAATTATTTTATTTATATATTAATTAATTGATTTATTATTCAAATTAAGGTTTGAGTAGTTTTGCTGAATTTGTCATTTCAATCTAAAAACTTTTTTTTTCTATTTCAATCACTGTAGTTTACCAAATGTTATAATTTTCATTCATTCCACTAACATTGTTAAAACCTTCATTAAATATAGGATATTTTAGTCATGTTTAACACCCTAATTATCCAATTAAAACAAATTAATAATTAATATTCAATTAAAACTAAAAAACCACATGTACCGACTAGTAAGACCATGCGCTTTGATTTAAGAGTTTTGATTAACTCTACTCATGTTTTTCGATTGAGGTTTGTTGTAAGATTTCAATTAATATTCACGTTTTGTTTGAATGTGTACCGTTGTTCGATTGAGGTATGATATTGGATTGAGGTATGCTGTTGTCACATTTTGTTTAATTGAGGTCTGCAATTGTCATGTTTGTTCGAACGTGACAATAGCAGACCTTAATCAAACAAAACATGACAACAATAGACCTCAATCGAACAAGGGTACACGTTCAAATAAAATGTGAAGATTAATTAAAATCTCACAATAGATCTCAATCAAACAAAATGGGTTTGAGTTAACCGAAGCGCTCGGTCTCACTAGTCGCTTCATGTGTTTTTTATTTTTAACTGAATATTAATTGGTTAATTTGTTTTAATTGAATAATTAGGGTATTGAAAAATATTAAAATAGATTGATATTTAACGAAGGTCTAAACAGAGTTAGTGGACTGGATGAAAATGACAACATTGGGTAAACTATAGTGATTGAAATGAAAAAAAGGAGTTAATTACATAAATGGTCCATGTGGTTTATCAAAAATAACAGGTTTGGATACTAAGCAAAAAGGTAACAGGTTTGAGTACTCACTTTTAATTTTGTAACAAGTTTGAATATCAACACTAACAGACGTTAGATTTTTTGCTAAATATAAGAACAATTTAGTCTTTGAACCTTAAATGACATATTAATTAAATTAAAGGGACTACTTGTGTAATTTATGCAAAATAATATTATATAACACACACACACACACACACACATATATATATATATATATATATATATATAAAGGTAACAGGTTTGAGTACTCACTTTTAATTTTGTAACAAGTTTGAATATCAACACTAACAGACGTTAGATTTTTTGCTAAATATAAGAACAATTTAGTCTTTGAACCTTAAATGACATATTAATTAAATTAAAGGGACTACTTGTGTAATTTATGCAAAATAATATTATATAACACACACACACACACACACACATATATATATATATATATATATATATATAAAGGTAACAGGTTTGAGTACTCACTTTTAATTTTGTAACAAGTTTGAATATCAACACTAACAGACGTTAGATTTTTTGCTAAATATAAGAACAATTTAGTCTTTGAACCTTAAATGACATATTAATTAAATTAAAGGGACTACTTGTGTAATTTATGCAAAATAATATTATATAACACACACACACACACACACACACACACACACACACACACACACATATATATATATATATATATAGGATGTGGTTCAAATGAGAAACCATCCTTTTTGTGAGAACCCTTTAACCTCATATCAACCATTGATCAAAAAATTGGTGGATTAGATCTTCTAATTTTTTTTAATAGAAAATGATAAAATAGTTATTTTATCCTTATTTAAAATCAGCTTTTAACAATAAAATGACACATGTCCCCCCTTTTCCCCCTAATTTTTTTTATTTCTATTTAAAAATTTTACCCCCTTTGTTTTTATAACCTTTATAACTTTTTTATACATTATTACTTTTTTATAAAAATTATATCATTAATCTCGTCTCGTTATTCTCTTTAATTCTAATATAGTCTCGAAATTTTTTTAAATTTTTTTTCGAACGTTGCATATTACATCGAATTACATCATATTGTAAGTTTTTACTATGAATTACATCAAAGAAACATGATGTATTAACAACAAAAAAACCTTGAGTTAAACATAAAATCATACATAATACAGTGAATTACATTGAAGAATAGTTAATTACATCATATGAATAACGGTCAACAACTTAACAAACGAACGACATTAAACAATGTAACTACATCACCGTAACGAAATATATTTAGTGAATTACATTATATTTTAACTTTTTACAATGTTTAACATCAAAAAACATATATAAAAACCAACAAACATATATAAAATCCGACAAATACCTATTTTAAAACATTAAACTATAACTTTTTTTATTTTACAAAAATACATCAGAAAAACATATAAATCAATGTAACAAACATATATAAAATCCAACAAAAATATTTAAAAAAGAACAAATATCTACTTTACAAAGTTGTAATGAAACATCAAATTACACAACAAAAATACATCAAAATATTAACCAATATTAAACCAATGTAAATTGATGTAAACCAATATAAATCAATCTGTAAAAACCCAATATGAACCAATATTAACCAATATTACACCAATGTAAATCAATGTAAACTGATATAAACCAATATTAACCAATGTAAATCAATCTATAAAACAATTGTAAACTGATGCAAACTTAGTGTTACATTAATATAAATAAGTGTAACAATACAGTAAGAAGGTATAACATAAATGTAAAAATTAAATATACATGTAACGAAACACTTAGTTACAATTAATTATATCATGTTTATTTGAATAAAAATCATAATACTTACAGTGAATTACATTGTATTTTACTTACTTACAGTGAACTATAACGAATAAACACATATAAAAACCAACAAAAATAAACCTTATGCATCATCATTGCTGTAGTCTTCCTTTTGACAGCCTTCACTCTACAGTTATCTAAAAAATTAAAAACAATTTAAGTTGATTTAACAATCTGCAAAAATGGTTTTTTCACTTTTTTATAAGAATGTGCACCCTAAAAGTTTATATATTTTCTAACAAAAAGAAAGTAATTTTTTATTTCTCATAATTTGATATACAAGTTCCATCATCAAATCATTTTATTTTTCAAATGTCAAAGTTAATCCATAATAGGCTATAAAATTACTAACCAAAACCTGATAGTCGGAGTACTGGAAAAAAATCACTTGAACACCCAAGTAAACCATAAAATTACTAACCAAAACCCTATCGAAAATCATATGTACTGGAAGTATCCATCAACATCAACATAAATAATAATAATAAAAAACACACCCAAGTGGGTCTACAAAGTTTTTAAGGAAATATTTCAAGAAATCCTCAAATCAAAACCCATAAGAACAAAAGAGAATGCTACCTGGGTTTGCATCCTTGAAGATCAAGATCAAGAAGTGAATCTGAAAAAAGTTGATGTTAGAGAGATAACGATAGAATGGAATCAATAATGGTGGTGGTGGAGGTGGCGTCATGGGGTTGTGTGAATCAGAATCAGCGACGGTGGTAGTGGTGTCATGGTTGTGGTGATGGGACTTAGAATCATTGGTGATGGTAGGTGATATGTGATGATAGATGGTGAAAGAAGGTGACTTGAAGTATCAATGGTGGTGGGAAGATAGATCTAGAGCTTGGCATCCATGATGTGAAATGAAAATATGTAAAATAAAAAAAAAGATTTTAATAAGATAAAGTAAAAAGTAGGTCAGAAAAGTACAAATGTCAAAATGACTAAAATAACACTCCTTCCATCTTAGCCTTTCAAATGGAATATTCCATATTGATACCAAATCAATGGTGAGTGGATAGGTTAAAGAGTTCTTATAATAAAGGAGGGTTTTCATATGAGCCTCATCCTATATATA